>JACJUY010005067.1:10820-56541 GCA_014220935.1 Platorchestia sp. MABIK
TAAAGAATCTAGAATATAATGCTCACACAAATGACTCATTCAAAAATTCACGAATACTTAAACTTTCGGATCTATACAAAATCTCCATTGTAATTTTATTTACAAAACATTAACAATTGATGGCGACAATAGCCTGAAACAATTATTAACTGCACAAACTGGTCATCAAGACCATTTAACCCGGAATAGAAATAAATTCATGCTTCCTTATTACTCAAAGGCCCGGTCGCAACACAGTATCCTCTTTGTTGGAACTAAGACTTGGAACTCAATACCTGCGGAGATCCGTGAAAGTAATTCCTACAAGGTATTCAAAAGAAATCTTGAGTCTCACTTCCTATCACAATACTAGTCGTGTAAGACCACCAAGGCTAATCTTATCTCCTACATGACTGGTCCTAATAATTTAATTTTCCATGGGTAATATCGCCGATCTTCAGTCTGCTCTTAAATCATTTACCGCTTATACTGTTAAATATACTCCAAATGACTTATGTTGTAAAATGAAGTAACTAATATCGAATAACTTATCTCATTGATCAGTCAAATGCGAAACTAGGTTAAGTGATTTTAGGTTAAACATTGTTCTCATCATTATTAGCGCATTATTGTACGACTTAGAATAACGTTGATGGTAGGATGCCCCAGAAGTCGCTGAACTTATTCGGGCCCACAGGTAGCTATACTCAAATTTGACCATTGTACTAGATTTAAGAAACATTCTACCTCTGTATCACCTGTGGTAAATAAATTGTTTAAATTGTTTTGTATTGTGATTTCCTCGGTGCATAGAAATGTATTTGTGTATGTTTACGTGTTAGGTGTGCGTATGCATAGGTATGTATGTGCGTAGATATGTATGTGCAAATGTGTGTATATATTTACTGTATAATTTACATGTACATGTGCACATGTGTGTACTAAACCGACAACTGGCATTTTTAACTAGAGATAATGGTCCCTTCCTGTTCACCCTCGACTTTTAACATTACCTAACTCGTCATCTCTTAATTATTGTAAAGCATTCACGTGAAAAACTATACATTTTTGTGTGATCATCCATTTATTTTCAAATAAAATGCTCATCAACCAATGATCGTTATGTTAAAATGATGTCATTAGAAATACAAAATTTGTAATTTTCGTGTACCTCATGCTTATATATGTATTTTTTTACGCTTTCCTCGAAATAACATTTTTGAACATCGGCCGAAACAAGCTATTCGTATAGTATTTCCTGGCGTCAAGAATCGCGAAGTTTTATGTCATGTATATGTAAACTGTCAAAAGTCATGAAGTTGTGTTATCTCTTATAATTCTCATTACATGTATCATCAAATGTAGCTTAAGCAAGATTAGGAGTACATTGCCCTCAATCATTTTTCGACTAGTGACATGGGTATTACAATGCTCGTGTGTGTGTGTATCATCTAAGTGTATTAACTTTAAGATATTTTAAAAACCAGTGATGGTACTTTTGTACCATCTCTATTGGAAATAAACTGTTTTTCTTTCTTTCTTCTTTCCTCATAAAGCCATTATCGATTTTCGTGTGTCGATTTTCAAATAGAAGCCTTCCACTCTGAGGCAAAATAAATTCAGTTTGATCGAAACTGTTACCTAATTCACTTCTTTTGAGACCCATCAATACTTTTCCTAGCTCATTATTTATTTTACTAGAGTGCACAGCCCATCAAAAATGACGGGATTCAGTACCTCTCATGAACGAATTTTCCAGATGTGGATGAGAAACAAATATTCTATTCTAACAGTCCCCGTGATAAAAAAATATTTCCGTACTTGTGCACTGGTGAAACTCGCATCACAGATAAGGTCATTAAAACTATCCTTAAGAGCGTGACAGAGAGAAAAAAGCGGACTCCAAACAAATAAACCAAGGGTATTATTAGGTAGCAGCATGACCCGTGGAAATTCCACGGACAATGTCATCGTTTAGCTAGGTGGACTCGTGAAAACATTCCGTCAGCATTATCTAACTCATGCTAACCTAACATATCCTAACCTATCCTACACTAACTTACCCTGATAAAATGTCAAACTCATCAATGCATGTAAAGGCGATCTTTCAATGTTACACTGAGGAATTCGGTATCCTTGATACCGAAAACTCAGACATCCTATGTTTCATTAGAAGAGGACACCAAACAAATATATAAATAAATATATAAATAAACACACAACGGGTATTATTAGGTAAGATTGATATTTACCACTGTTCAATGTTCACTGCACTATAATTTTCATCAAAGTAAGTTCGAATGAGAGTGCTATTGTCAGTAAAAAAGATGAATTTGAAAAGTGAAAGATTTATGAAAATATTACTTATGAATATCAAAAACAGCAGCGGTCACAAAACCAATTTCAGTGAAACTCCAGGGCTTGTATGAAAAAGATCCTATTTAGAGTGACCAATTACAACAAATCGCTAATGATTTTCCAAACATGATTCAAACCATGCAAGAGCCACTCCTCTAATGCCTTAGCATTAAAGTTTCCAGAGTAAGAAACTCTTATAAACAAAGTACAATATTCAGTAGAGGTCATGAAATGCCGGGAAATCAGTAGTTCCTTCGTATATATTGGAGTATAGATAGTGTAGATGATTCAAACTGACCTGCGTTTTTGGATTCGAAGGGATATTATTTTTTGCTAACTGGACGAGTAAATAGTCTTGCAGACAATTGATGAGTAGATAGTCTTGCAGACAATTTACTCGAATGTATTGCTCAAAATTGATGTGACAGAGACGGGATGTAATTACTAACACTGCTTACGTTGCCACTGTTAATAGCGGGAATTACTCGGGCAGTTTTTATACGCTAGAAAAGTATTAGAAGAAAGGGATTAGATAAGTATTTTCTTGAAAAAAACCGAGATTTTAACACTGAGAACAAAAATATTAATACTTGAGCACTTTTGCAAAGAATGTCGTCAATCCATTTGATTCATTTTTTAAATTGTTTACTAACCCAAAAATACACGACGCATTTGTAGATGCAAAAAGAAAAAATCATTTCCATGAATATGCTTCATGATTCGAATGTAGAGAAGTAGAAATTAGACATAACTGATACAAATGTGTCCATTAAACTATTTCAATTTCTCCCAGCAACATGAGCGCTGACATTGCGTCAAATATACAGTACATCAGTAAAATAATAAATAGCTAAGTTCAAGAAAAGAGTGAATTTCATTGGCGGAATAATACCACGCCTTTTCAAAGAAATCGTATTTCAGATGATTTCTCCAGAGCTTGAATTCAAAAGAGAGTTTTTCTTCCCCAGATTCCGAAACGTACTTGCACTTTTTCCTCAAAAATGACAATGACAACAACATACTGCCAAACACAAGTTGTGCAAAACATCTACGGGCTCAAATGCAGATATCATTCGTCCACTTAGATATGTTGCTCGTGAAATAAAATTACGAGTTGCCATTTTGGGTGGTACTTTAAAATTTGCCTCAAATAGCACGTCATACTTCAATTCGCCATCTAGTAAATGCTTGAAAACTTCCAAAATTATTTTTCGATGGTCCTGGCACTCTCGAACTCAGTCTAACTCTGTAAAAAAACATCGAATCTTAAGGCTAAAAAAATTGCTGAAAAGACCAAATTCATTGAACACATTTGAGCATAAGCCTTCATAAAACGACGAGTAGTTCAAATCTCCTTTCATAATTCAACACAACGTAAAGTTTCGAACTACTTGGTTAATTTAAGAATTATCTTGTCTCTCGAGAACTAAGTCATATATTCGTAGAGTTGTGTGATGTCGTGGTAAAACCTGTCCCATATTTCCAATGTAGAATTCCTCATGCGTGATCGACGATTTACTTCAAGGACTCCAGGCATTTCTCTGAGAAATCGACAACGAACCAAAAAAATGCATTACTCGTGTCGGTGAAAACGTTCTCGTGAATGGAGATGCAAGCACTTCACTTTCATTCCAAACGGCGTCATAATTAGAAAGTAGTTGACAGAAAAAGTGTGATAAGCTCCGATGTTTATTTCGAAGAGCGTTGAGGAGAATACACATTTTGACGAATCGGTGAATCTTAACTGTCTATAGTTGTCAAACGCACAGACTACAATCTAATTCATTGGAGTCTACCAATGCGTTGGCTAATTACTGCTTTTATGTTATATTTGTCAATATTTAGCGATTAGGTTGGTGCTTGTAGCTCTGCAGATTGATTGAGTGCAATAACTCAGGTGAAAAGTGAAGAAGAAAAACAAAATAGCATATATTAAAAATAAGCTGGCGTAGAAAATAAGGCATAACGATTAGGTTTCTGAATTATTTCAATATAAAAGTTATCACTTGGTGGAGACAACATAGTAGGTGATATTTAAAACATGTCAGAGGCTCAACAACGTACAAAAATCAACATTGACAATGACTGCTCTGTAAAAACAATGAAAACGGTGGAGTCGGTGCAAATATACGTGGGTACGAAGTAGAAGACTGACTTCAAGTCAATTTAAAATGAACTCTTTAATTTATCGTATATGCTCACACAAATCTTCAGAGATTCTTGTACTAGTCAGGAAGTACATGCCAACTAAATGACCATGGATGAAAAGGACCGCATCGTGACGAAATGGACATTCGAAACATGACAAACAAAAACATTGTACATTGCGCACGTATTCAAGCGACATGATAAGCATTTATTCTGAAGCACGTGTTCTACCTCTCGCATATTTCACTGTGTAAAAAATAGACAAGGTCATAGGAATCATTCAATTTTCGATCCTAGAGTGCATCGGCATATGAGAAAACGCTGAATGAATGATATTGGACTACAGGGAATGCGACATTCGCTGGAGGTGCGAAAAATCTGTTTTCGGCGTGAAGGCAAAGATCATAATTTATTTTTATTCGTTGATGTCGCTTTCAATTTGTGATTAATCTAATGATAGCGGGCTGCTCTAATTAAGTAGTTAGTTAAAAGAGTCAAATTTACAACCACGAGTGACTAATTTAAACTTGATTTACTTTATAAAATTTATGAATGTTCTCGTGCGTGAGAGACGGATCGTAAACTGAGAACAGGAAATTGTGACAGTTTTTGGGTCTTCAAAACTGGAACATAGACAGCATGTACTAGTTGATCTCTCAGATCACCCACAGTTTCATGATGTCATATGCGTTTGCTGATCAAACATTCATTTACAAACGTTGATATCTGAGCTTAATAGCAACATAACAAAATGATCGTATCTAAACGAATGATGGTCATCTATTAAAACTTTGCACGCAGAGTAAGAATATAAGTCACAAGCTCGGTAGTTTTGCTCTAAAACTTCATTCCTACACGCATACATAGACATTAAAAGACAGAGGTAGAAGCAAATCCATGTATATTTCCATTATGTACTTGGCGAAGGTTGAGGCAGCTTCATTTTAAATTTTATTTTGCTCATACTTAAAATGACGATTTAGCATTCAATTCGAGAAAAAAACTTCTTTCATTTTGTGTGCGCCGATCAGCGTGACTGAAGTCCGGCTCACGCGGCGAAATTATGAGAAAATATGAATACGAAGCGTTAGTTTAGAGCCAACTAAACCAATTCCCTCTGTCATTCAAATTGCGAGAGCTAACAACTAAATGACCTGAATCTTTGATATAAATTATCAATTCCGTACGAGGAATGTAATATTTAGATAATTTTTAAAACGTACTTTTCATGTAATTTAACTTGAGGAGTGAAAATAAAACTGGTTGCTGAATATACCAACAATATTTTACATATTTCTGGGATTCAGGTAGCTTATATATTCAATACAAAGTGAAGAAAATAAAATGAGAATGTTACAATTGAACAAGACCATGAATGAGAATACGAGAGTTTACATTTTTCATAAGTAGGCTGAGCTATCCAGAAGTAAAGATGACTAAAAATCCTCTTCAAGTGAAGCCCAACACGTAACAGCAACCGAAGGACCTCAATACTCCATCTCTCGAAACACACACGAGACGAAAGTAAAGAGACGACCTGAGGCTCTGTTTCACTTTCATCAGGCGCCTCTTGCAGCAAAGGTCAGCCTTGCAACCGACGGACGGACGACCACTCACTGCTCGATCAACTTTCTCCCAGCTGATCTTTTGAGGGCACTTCCCGAAAACAGTTGAGCGACAAAACCCGCAGCGAGTGGTGATAGAAGAGCTTCCTGGCTTATGCGCCTCCGCATCCCTTTCCCTCGCATCGCCTCTACGACTACAATTATTCGTTTATGTTAACTAATCACAAATTCAGTCGAACATGCGTTCTCCAATACCAGGAAAGTTTTTGCAAGTGATTACAAATTATTTCATTGAAATCACCGTTGCATCAAGGGTGCTCGCTCGTTGAAGGGCGTCCTTCGATGTTCGTAAACAATTACTTTCAAGTTGAATTTAGGAAGTGGAATATAACACATTATTTGTAATAAGAGGGATTTAAAAGAAACGATCATAGATTTCTAACATTATTTTAATCGGGAATAACTGTGAATGACTCAACAAAACATTTTATATTCTTTCGTCATCAAAGGGAATTTTCGCGCGTGTGTTGTCACCATTTCCTGATTTAGCTGCCTCCGCTGAACAGCTGGGGCCCCGCCGCAAGTGTGCCTTCCTTCTCTCAAGTCTAGACCCGGAAAATGAGAAACAGACGAAGAATAAAATGCAACTATTGCTTTCAACTAAGACAATACAAAAAAAACATTACTATAGACGACAATGGGTCTGTCATTTCAAATTTAGATCAATCTTATTCCATACTTTTTAAAAAAATAGTTTTTCACGCTTGTATGCATTATTGAATACACAACAAAAATAAAGTCACATTAAGAAATTGTTCAACTAAAGTTTTAAACTTAGTTCGCTCTTAAGCAAAAAAAAAATATGCTGTTTTTCTAAGACTGGAGACATTTAACACTGAAAACACATATGAATATAATCAGTTCATTGTTTTATTTACAGTTTAAAACAGAAAAAATTTGTCCTTACAAAACCCAAAGAGCGTAAAAATGTCTCGCAATAATGATAGCTAAAATATCAGACTGTATTCCTCGGTATCAAAGAACACACAGAAACAAAAGATTGGAAGCTCTGCAAAAGCAATGTGTGGTGGGAGATCTGGGTAATGGAATGAAAGAGGAAATTTAAATGTTTGGTGAGCGCGAACTCACTTGAAAAAAATTAGCATCTTGCTTTCGTACATGAATAGCAACACCTTTGTTAAAGTTGGTAATCATTTGAGATGGAAATACTGACGGTAAAATATCACGTGTACCATCCCATAAAATTTTTGATAAGTTCACTCGTGACAAAATAATTATACACACGTTACTTTTGCTATCGCGACCACGGCACATACAAGCCATTCACGCCATGGCATCAATACCCACAGCTTTTTCTGATTGCAGAAAATAAACGTAGGGAAATTAAAGTGCCAAAAGTAGATCTGTTTCACAAATGATACTATTTCTTTAGACCCAGATTAAAACGTTCACTACGTTTCCGCGGTTGCTACAGTCGGTTTGATTAGGTGGGAAGAAGCAGAATTGAAAAGCCATTTTTACTGCTGGATTATATTCTCATCCTTTTAATCAAGCAGGGAAAATATATATGCACGACATGTTAACTTGTACCAATAGTCTAATTTAAATAAAGGGACAGAAATAATTGAAATGGTAGCCATTGTTACTGGTAGGTAAATGAGCAATTTGCCGAGTCATAGACATATCTACTAATACGTAGTGAACGTGTTAAAGAGGGGATATTTCAACACGGGATGTGTCGTAGCGCTGTTAGCAGCGTTGTGGAACAAGTCTGTCCTTCCAGGTACTCCTCAGAATGTCGCTCCAGCAGCAGTTGAAGGCCGTCCACCAGCCTTCAAAAGCTGAAAGGAGAATATCGACTCCTGAATGATACTTCACAGCTAGTTGAAGTGAAAGCTGTCTATTCATGAGATTGAAAAGTACTCTTGCACACAGCTTGGAGGCAATGCAAGCACATGAAAGTATCTGATACAGTGCACATGCTTCTTGTTGCCGTGAAAGGATTGACTAATCTTGGTCCCGAAGGAGCAGCAGCTAAACAGCACTATTCCTACCTTGGAATGTATGGCCTAGCGTCCGTGGGTCGAGTGAAAGTGTGTGGGCTTCCCTCTCCATCCAGTAAAAGTAATGAGGAATGTTACATACACACGGAACTCGTATAGCGTAATTGTTGCTTTTTGCACATCCCATGCTCCGTGATTTTTTTCTGGCAATACTGCTCGATATTTTAATGCATGATCTTTCATTCATTCGTTCGTTGGAGAAATTTCTTTTAGAAAAAGGATTGAAGAGAAGCAAAATTGAATACATATACATTACAGAAGAAGTTCTCAATCAAGGATGATCTACTCGCATATACCAGTTAGAACGTAAACCATCAAACTTGTTTCGAAACATTTCATGGGCTTGGTTTTAACTTTTCTAACAAATCAGTTGCTACTTAACGAGCGAAGACTTCCACAGACAAACATGGCAAGAAACTGGGCATCTCAATACCCAGGTAATTCCTATGTTCAACCAGTAGAATTTTACTCCCCGTTTTTTTAAGCTATTTTAGTCAATGGACTCTGCGTCGGAGACGCGCTTTTCGTAGCGCGAACTCGATCTTGAGACATTGCTTATCGAAGTGTCGCCATACCACTGTAGCCTGCTCAGGTTTGTACACCGAAGTTGATCAGTTATTCAGGGGCACGGAGTGTTCCTCCATTTAGTTTTGAGGCTTTAACGCTTCCCCAAATTTCTCTCTACATTCAAATCCAAAGCTTTCATTTTATGAATCTTTTTGACCAAAATAAATATTTTGAATTAAGCTCATTTTGAAGTCAATCAAAAGTATTTATAAATTTACCCTCGTTCTCAAGCCATGTTTGTTAAAAGTTCAGTGTTTTTCGAAAACGCTATTAGAGAAATTTTATTTTATAAATCACCATTGTTGAGTACAACTATTATTATCGAAATGAATTCACATTAATAACTCATGAAACAAGGTTTGGGCATGAACCTTTCAGGACAAAAAATGGAAAACTATGAAACTTTAAAACTTTTCATTTATATAAACAATATAACTTTCCGCTTAATCGAGGGAATGTTAATTTTTCACTCAAGATTTTCCTACCATCAGAGCAGCAGACCTAGTTTCTAAATTATTTTGTTAAGTCGTGATGACACACACGCTTAAAAACGAGATATTTTCCATTTGAAGTAACCTAATATTTTTTTCAAAGAAGCACTTTCAAATGAGCTGAAAATTTGATTACCATCAAAACCTCTCTTTTAAAACTCTCAGAATTTCCCAGCTGAGTTGAACTTGCGAACGCCGAGCGCCTTTACAGGGGGTAGAACAGGACTTGTTGGGACTCCTTTCTCTTCAAATCTTTGAACGCAACGATGTCTGGAAGTCCTTCTGCATTCATATTCAAGATTTCTCCTAGCGCTGCTTGACCAGTTTGCTACAGAACGTTAACTGCAAATTAAGTAACATTTTGTGAGAAATTCACGGAAAAATCACGAATCATGGAAAATGTTGCACTGCTGCCTTATTTGCTAAAAATTCATGCTCAGGTCAAACCATGTGCCTAGAAATTTGAAGATGTTTAAAATAAGCAGTAACGTTTTAATTAAAAGTCTACTGAATCATGTTCTTACAGTCACCCTTTCATGAAGAGTTGAACTACGGCTAGAACTTCTATACAATAAGTGTACACCAAAACCTCAATGACATCTACTGGCACCAGCAACTACTAGCTCATCGACATAGAAGCTGTATAGTTGGTGAGCGGATGGGTTGTACTCCGTTAGTAAATGTGGATATATCAAGGCCAACCACAGTAAGTTTGCTCAGACCCGTCGTTGCCTACACCTCTACCTCAACATCCCGTAAGTCCACAAAAGCAGGCACTGTGAGGTACTGAGGGACGAAGCTTATTGGTAAATATAGATAAGAATGTAAAAGAAATGTATATTTTAAGAGTAGATTATACTCCCTACGAGCTATGCTTTCCTCGTGGCAAATGTGACTCGCCTGCAATGTGCAGAGAGGAGTGACGATCGACTGAATTGCAAAATACATCAACCATTGAATATTTCGCAGAGCGTAAAGCGAGTTCATCCTCTTGAATTTCTTCTAAACTAGGTTTTTTGAGTATTTCGCCGAACATGAGTTGAAGTCTGGTATATAATGGTGTGTCTTTACTAACACACAATAGATACAGTTAAGCCAATCCGATAGTCAGTTCTCCCTAATCGCCAAAATCTCCATGTTATTAAAGGTGTACATCAGTCAGCCTGTATCAGAGGCCTCTTTTCTTAATCTCCTGATAATCGGGCCTTAGTTACAGGTTCATTTTTGCTGTTCCCGTACGAAGAGAGAACTGCCGCTATGGTGGCGCCAGCAGGAGTGAAGGCTATCACGCTACAGTCGAGTTACCGTAAGAGGCCCGTTAGCTCACCCTCCCTCTCTCCTCCATGTTCAGCCAGTCGGCCTCACGCGGAAGTGTTTGCAATTTCCTGGTCACTCAGAGAGCCCGTTCTTTTCCCTATTTTTAGAGGCTCGTCCTAACGTGTGATGATTCAAGCCAACGGGACACTTTACGGAGAATTTCACGAATACGGTTTGGCACTCGACCAAAGAACGGCAAGTTTGACTTATTTGGAGATCTATCACACTTGGCAAATGGGAAGTTGTATTCGAGTTCTTGTTCATGCCTCAATACCTGAACGAGAGCTTGTGTTCTTGTTTTGATTGCTTCGTAGGAAGTATAATTGCATCATGATGGATTTCGAATTAAATATACTCTTAAGAAGCTAAGCGTACAGACAAAAAAAGAAACTTTTTGTACGTATTCATAAAAGAATGGATGTTATGTCGTTGAAACAGTAGCTTTGTAACACAAATACAACTTTTCGCGAGTTTTTTAAAAATTCACAGTAAACTATTTTGTTTACGCTTATTTTTTTCAACAATTTCTTTCCTGAAGCTAAAAAAATAAACAAAAAGTAATTACCATCACAAGGCATGAACATCCACCCGTCCAGAAAACAAAAGTGGAAGTGATACAACCTCCCATGAAGAAAGGGAACATGAAGTGAGTGTGCACGGTCTGGGAGCGTACGTATCGCGAGCTACTTACACTTTCTTGTTTACTTTCACCAGCGCGTGCGAGCTCACTTTCGATATCTTGTGTGTGACGCGTAACAATTATCGCGCATTTCCAGGTCACCGGAGTGATGTGCCTTTCAAATGAGCATCTCTTGCTACTGGGCGCTCAGGGCGGCAGATGATGGGATGATTTGCTCAACACTTTGACTGCGGCAGGTAACATTGAAGTCTATTCTTCAACTCCAATTTGAAGCCAATTGTAATAAGCCATGTTGAAAATAGCAAACATTAACTGGATCGTGCCTTCATTTAGTTTTGATTAAGTCTTTAAGAAAATTTAGTTTGTGACAACTGGTCGGTCAGCAGCATTATGAAAACTCCCTTCGTGTACCACCGGTGGGTCACGTCGCAGTTAATTAACAATATTGTTATATTTCAATGCCGAGTGTAAGTTATTCCAGACTAATTTTAGATTAAAAACGCGCTTGTCAGGGCTCGCTTTCTTTCATTTTTATTAAAAAATAGGGTGACTCATTCGTATTTTGTATTCATTCCAATTACAGGAGCAGGCGATTTCATTTAAAATGTTTGTACACCAGCCACTCAAAAACTTCGGGATCAGATGTCGCGTCGTCGCCACACAATAACTGACATGTAAACTAGCAAAAACTTTTGCAGATTATTATTACAAAACAGAAAGTACAACTTCGTTAATTTGAGTATAAGGAAAATGTTTCATACGAAGCATCGCACTTTGGATATGTAAAAGATGCAAAGAAACGAAAATCAAGAATGGCCTTCACAATTCACCACATCCTGGTTCCACATTATCTGGAAAATTTCAACATCCCACTGGTTAGAACATAACTTTCTATACATATATAGGAATAAATTTCAGATTCCTTTTTAACATAAATTGCAACTGTTTTTTTACATATTATTGACATCAAAACTCGTGCGTCTGCGCGGGAGAGTCATCAGTCAGAGCAATTGATTTCCTGGTTAGAGAATTTCCAGAAGAGTTAGTGCCTCCCGTTACACACACTGCCATGCACACCCTCTATTTAGTTAAGCAATCTCGCCGCAAGGCTGCAAGAGCACAACCACACGCCCGCTCGACTCCACTTGCAGTCTTCCAATATTTCTATCTTTCACAAAAACTCCGGAAACTGCATCCTACTACTGTCCGTTAGGTTTTCTTTCAAAATTATTAGGCGTATAATTTCATAGTCTACATCATGCCTTGCCCTACAAAAACTTGTTACGGAAGTGCATGCGCGTACACGCTGTGAGATTATCATTGGGATTCCTTTGAAGGTTGCTTAAGTTAATTTTTTAAATATTTGAAGGACTCTGATCCTATAATAAGAAATAATTTCATTTTTCACACTTTGATGCCATTTACCTAAAAACTTCATTCCCTTAAAATCATGTTTCATGTGCCATTGGAATAAGATAAAATTTTACATAATAATACAAACTGCTATACCAAATAAATCCACGAAGTATAGGATACAGACAAAAAAAATCACACAGTGAAACCATAAAGTAAATGACGATGGCAAAATTATACATTCTTGAACTGTACAGAGGAGGAAACTGGCAAAAAATACAGATTGCCACAGCACGAATTACTTGTGTATGTTCCTTGCCTTCCCCCCAGGGTGAGACTCCCGCTAGAGCTGCCATAGCGGAACGCGCCGACCGCCAGAGCGACAGTTGCATAACGCCGAGCAAGGTCGCAGTTCCGTAAGTGCTGTACAGCCTATCACGACTCTCTAGCACAGCGCTTCCGAGGCGCCTAAAATAGATCAAGGTAGATCACTTCCGACAAGGAGGATTGCTCATCGAAAAGGTCGACCGTTCGAGCAGAGGTGTATGTCATGCGCGCACACTCATGCACTGATCTCGCGGCGATGGTGTAACACTTCAGCGAATATGGGTATTTTCTAGAATAATTTAAGGGTGATAAATATTTTGATAAAATAAGTTACCTAAACTTGTGTTAATACTGTTCGAAGTGCTAGAAGTTGAGGAAGACAACTCTAAATCACAATGTAATGGAAAAGAATTGAATCTCACGAGCAACTTGAGGTCGCAAAAAATTCCAGAAATTTAATGCAATGAACTGTTCTCATTACTATATAAAACTAAACCTAAAACACGCTGTATTTCTTTACCCTAAGTTAAGATCTCAATGTAATTTATACAGTTCAGGTTGAAATTATCCCTTATGTAAGACAGATCTTAGATATCAAGACCACATGAGTGAGCGTGATAGCATGAATCATTGACTGAAGACTGTTGAAAGCACATCTCCAGAATTGCAAGCTTAATTATGACTGATCTGTAAGAGTTGAGTTACAGAGCGAATAGCTTTATAAGGCACCTATTAGGGCTGAATTGACCTTGTTACAGATGGTGTAACAGAGTATCTTGAGTCATTAATCGTTCATCAACTACCGACAGTCAGAGATTTAGAGGACGTCAGTAAGTGACACCCACCGGAGTGGCAATGATGTCGAAACAGCGAACGAAAATTCGAATCAGAAACGAATATGAACGCTTTAATATGGTGTCCAAATCGCTTACTGGAAATTAGTACGCGCATTTCACAATCCAGAGCAAGATGATCGATGTACCTACGGTGAGTCCCATGGATATTCAACTGCGGAACAAACTAGAGTTCCCCGCTCTGACCGACCAAAAAAAGAGTAGAGCATCTGAACGCATGATCGTGCGTCCATACAGCGTTATTAGCGTTTCCTGCTGCAGCGACGTAACGGCACACACAGCCATGGTGATGTCACTCGTACTTGCATGTGACTTGCGCACGGTGAGCTGAACTGGGTAATCATGGTGAAAGGATAGGGTGATCTAATACAATCTGCTTTGTTAACCGTATTGGATGGATTGACCTGAGTTTTAACTCGTTTGATAATTGCACGGCGTTGAGTCGATTAGGTCTAGTAAGTGGAAAGATTAGCTAAAGAATAGTAACGAATTTTAGAACAACAATCTTACGCATGTTTTCACGCGCTAGATAAGCTATGCACTACAAATATAGCGGTAAGCAACAATTCTAGAACTAATTTGAATTTATTACAACTACTCCAGCCCAGCGTTTTTTGCTCATATTTACGCAACCACAGCAAGGTTTTCTCTAGTCTACGACCGAGATGTACATATGTCTTCTCTATTTCTAATCAATAGGCCCACTATTATGCCGTCAACATTCAACTATAAATTCAACCCCACAGTGTCTATTGGTTCACAATCGTTTCGAGTTCCTCATGTACGTTAATATGAGTAACATTTAATATAACTGATTTTTTTCGTCCACTCCTGTAAATAGCATGAAATTCGAAGCAAACCTAATAACTTCACCGACACAATACCGAACAGGATTAGGTTGGGGAGTCCTCGAGTTAACGTGGCAGCATCGAACAACACTGGTCAGTCTGTTAGAAAGAATGACTACTATTCATGCATGTAGCCTCGCGTAAGTGCAAGCTTCCGGGGTCACAATTTTCTTCGAAATCTGTAGAAATGATTTTGAAGACAGTTTAGTTATCGTACGAGATCGGCAACATAATGGAAATTGTTTTTACCGTACATGTATGAGAATAGAAGTTATGTGAGGCTCAGTTATTCATAGATGTGCTTTGCATGAGACCGACTGCGTCATCGGAGAGAAAGAGAACAATGTGTCATGTGCGTCAGAATTTGTGAAACCAGTACGACGTGTCAACCACGACACGTGTCACCACAGACATGAAGTTGCATGCAAAGGGCTACCTTACATATCGCGTGAGCAGGTAACCTATATTTATAATGGGACAAAGATGCTGACTATCACATTCGAATTGCTAACGACAAATGAGTTAACAACAGCACCACACCTCAGTGGAACGGCGTTTTCCACTTGTGTGTTTCAAGTTTTCAGTTGCTTGCATAATTTTTTTTTAACCAAGGTTTTCGCCATCGAGATTACGAATTGGTGAAATTAGCCTTGCTCATCTAGTTACATTAAAAATCTTATTTTACTGATTACATTAACCTAATTTTGCTGATTACATTAGCCTTACTCAGTTATATTAGCCTAACTCAGGTGGTTATATTAACCTGTTGCAGAATTCAATAACCTTACTTAACTAGTCACAATAACGCTACTTAGGAAGTGACATTAGCCTTACCCAACTAATTACATTAGCCTTTCCCAGCTGCTTACAGTATCCGTACCCAGGTAGTTACACTAATCTTGCCCAGCTGAAAGCATCAGCGTTCTTCAGTAAGTTAGATTAGCGTGCTCCAGCAAGCTGCATTTGCTTTCAGTAAGTGAAAGGCTCAACTGAGAAATACCCTCGAACGAGAAATTGAGAACGGCAGCGATCGTTGGAAGAGCGTGGTGAAAGCGCCAGGTGACGATCAGAGCAGTGACACGGAAACTCAATCGCGATCTGCGCTCACACTCGGGCTTGAGGAACGGACTACGGAGAGTGACCGTCGATTGCTGCACTCATGACATGCGAATGGAACATGATCAAGCCATGTGAACGGGACAGAGACTGATGTCAGAAAAATATGGTTAGCGACGAAATTATTCGTACACCCCTAGTCTTTCAAAACTTTCTAGAATGACTCACAAACTATTGTTGCCACAGGTATAAGATTTTCACAGTGTGTGAAGCACATACTAGTGAGAATAATACGAAGTTTCTAGAATAAAACATTTCTTTTGAAAGATTTAACAAGCTGAACTTCAGAAGCACGACAAGACAAAATTATTCACACAATCGAAAACATTACATTTCATTGAGAAATATTTACCGTTATACTTATTTTATTGAAAAAATGTGCGTCTAAAATGTTCTTGAACATTCTAGATATGAGATCATTCTATAAAATTGTGCCAGAGCTAACGGGAAGCCATAGGAGTAGAGATTTGTCATTCGTACACTAGCGCCACGATGTGAAAAACTAAGGAACTCGGTGTGCACCTCAGACAGAAGATTATTGACTGCCACAAAGCTTTAAATAGTTAGTTTTGGCGAGGCGATATATCTAAGCGTTTGAGCATCCCAAGTTCTACACTACAATCTGTTATAAAAAGTTTGCTTAGTTTGGTACTGTAGAAACGTTGCCTGGGCGTGGTTGCAAACAAAAATCTCGGTGAGAACTTCTCGAAAATTGCGTCATGAGGTCAACGCTAATCCACAAGTGAAGCCAGACGACATTGCAAAGAGATTGAACGCTTAGGGAACTAGCGTGAGCAATCGCACAATCCAGCGTTGTCTGAACAAGGAAGGCCTACACGGACGCCGACTTTGAAGGACTCCACTCCACAAATCATGTCATGTTGGTGATCGCTTGAACTTTGAAAAGTCACACTTGGATGAGGACAGAGGCTTTTGGGAGAGAGTATTATGGAGTGACGAAACCAAAATCAAGCTTTTTGGGCACAATGACGTGAAGAAGATTTGGCGTAAGAATGGCGAAGCTTTCCTGCCGAAGAACACTGTACCAACAGTTAAACACGGAGGTGGATCACTGATGTTTTGGGGTTGTTTTGCCGCATCGGATACTGGAAAATTGGTTACAATTGAAGGGAAGATGAACTCTGATGACTTTATTTCTATTTTGGACGAAAACCTGAAGGTATCAACAAATAGTTTGGGACTAGGAAGGCGGTGGGTATTTCAGCAAGACATTGACCCAAAGCACACGGCAAAGTCTACAACTAGCTGGCTCCAAAGAAATAAGATAAATGTGCTGCCATGGCCTTCGATGAGTCTTGATCTCAATTCCATTAAAAAATTGTGGCAGAAATTAAAAGTCAGCATCAACAAGAGAGCTCCAACGAATCTTCAGGAATTGAAACGCATCGCCATTGAAGAATAAACAAACATCGGCATCTTAGGATGCTTTATTTCCAATCAAGCCTGATACATATGATCTTGAGCATTGGTTTTTCAAATGTCTTATAACTAACTCTATATAGGACCCCATGACGGTTCCCCCGTAAAGCCGGTACCCATTTCCGACACCTGGGTTGAGTGGGGTATTGTGCTTAAGCTTTACTTTATACCCAACGGAGAAAATCGCCGCGCCAGCGCCGGGAAACGAACCCTCGTCTCCAATATGCAAGGCCGATCTCTAAACCACTGTGCCACTGCGAGCACTAATGGAACAATATTTCGTCTGAAACTACGGAAAAGCTTGTCAAAAACCATAATAAAAGTCTTTTAAATTTTATGAAGATGAAAGGTCACGCTATTGATTATTAAAAATGTACTCACATGAAACAGATTCACCTCGATAAAGTGTAATAATACTCACTGCATGAATAATTTTGTCTTTTTGTGTTTCTTAAGTTCAGCTCATTGAATTGAAAAAAAAAATTAGTTCTAGAAACTTCGTATTATCTTCACTAATATGTGCTTCACACCCTGTGAAAATCTTATGCCTGTGGCAACAATAGTTTTTGAGTTATTCTAGAAAGTTTTGAAAGACGAGGGGTTTACGAATAATTTCGTCGCTAACTGTAACACAATGGTCGCAAAATAAGTAGCCTGAGCTGGCAAAACGGTTAGACTTTGACGCTACAGTACTTGCTGATTCTGTTGATGTCTGACTTCGATTTATGACTGATTCTCGTTCGTCTCTGAATGCGATGGCCATGAATCTCATGAAGTTTCTCAATATATAATGAATTACAGAATTCCTACATCTTGAAGAGCGAAGAATGTCGCACTATGTAGCTTATTTCTTGGAAACTTCTGATGCAACATTTGGTAGTACGAACCACGCTAACTGCCTGGTGGTTCCTCCTTTCCTGCCGCGATCAGTGGTTCTGTAAACGAACGAGACCTGACCGGCACTGCCAGTGTGAATGCTTGCACTGAAATGCATTGAACAATATTGGACCGGACCGTGACTGAATCGAGAACTGAACGTGACCGGACATATGATGTGAATCAGCCCGTTATAACCTGGGTTCGGCATGGTACAGTTTGTGCACTAATACAGTAAATAGTTAGAGACATATGTCTTGAATTTGAGGGAAACAACATTTTATTTTTCAAACTACGAAGGGTTCGATGAATGCATGCGTGGAACTTGTGGGGTTCAGTACCTCCAACAAAGTTACAAACCACTCACTCTTGAAAGTTAGTACAGTAAGTTAATCTTCTGTGTTCAGTGACTCAGTGCGGAAAGAATGTTTAGTTTACTCTGAGTATGTAAGCCCTTGCACGTTCATGGTAAGTGGATGAAAGTGATAAGGTTGCTTATCTAATTTAAAACAATACAGCCAAGATGTTGCCCGAAGTAGCAATCACTCTCACAAGATGAGAAGAAAATGGATGAATATTTCGAGATTGAAATTACAAATTTTCAGACTCAAACATTTGAAATAGAAATCCATGCGTTAACGTTTTTCACCTGCAGCATAAATATACATTTACGACAAGACCTGTTTCCTAATTGATGTTCCCATCAACGAAATGAAAACTTGGCAACAATGCAACAGAAGTGTTGTGTAATAATTTTCTATACAATGAATTCACGTCAATTTGTGATTCACATTAACTTTCTGTGTTAAAAATTTAGTTATCAGAAAAGGATTCATAACAACCATCGCACATGGATTAGAATTTTACTCCCATATTGCCAACGCGACCGGATGTTAGAAACTTATCAGTGAAAAATCAACTCGTATACCTACAAATCTGCACCGCTGGAAACAGAAAAAAAAGAGTTTAGAATAAAAAAATTGTCTAACTATCCTCTAAGTCATTCGCGTTGGAATGCTGTTGACGTTTTCCTAGATGTTTTGAAAGTGCACGAAGTATATAATTACTGATGTCAAAAAAACTCATTATGAATAGTAGAATATAAACCAGGAGATGGATTAAAATCTAAACGTTAGATTACAAGTTTTCTTATGATCCACCCAGCCAAAAATTTTATTCTTGCATTTAAATAACAAATATATTGCAGTGGATAAAAATTATCACGCTCTAGGCAGAGGATAAAATATGATCTAACTTTAAAGTTGCAAATTTTCTTCTTTCCTCGCAAACTTTAAAGTGTAATCTCAAGCGCCCAACTCCAACAACACGAAGTCTCACTATTTCTCGAGGAGCGGTGAGGGCCTTCAATAACAACACAGACAGCCTCATGCAACATTCAACAGTTTTATCTCCAACGCCAAACTCCGACGTTCTGCAATCAGCAAAAAAAGTGATTTCAGGCCCGGACTTCATATCTTTCTCAGGATCAACTTTACCTTCGAAAGGAAAGAAGGAAACGGATCAAGTGAAATAACTGTACACTCCTCATTGGTTGCCACGTTTTGCCGACAATAAAACGGTACGACTTAATTTGAAACTGTCGTTTGATCTCAATTATGTGGTTTAGACGGGTTTCAAGTGTTTTTATTGTAGAACTCCGAGAGCTAAATGAATGTTAATATTTATTTACAATCTACGAGTCACAATATCGCTCAGCAACATCATGCCACATTAAGATTTAGTAAGGACAGCGTACTTATCACATTATTCAGGAATACCACATAATTATATTGTGAAACTAATGTACCATCACTCTTTATACCATACTTTCATATTTGATGGTGTCAAGAGATAACCCTAAAATAATGAACTCGACGTTAACAACACTTCTCGATAGTTAATACGCAAGAATTTTGTTACCCTTATAAAAAAAGTAGACACCTTAGTTTGTAAAATTCAGAATTAATTTGTGAAAGTAAGACAACCTCAGATGACCGGTTCGAGTAGAAAAACAATTGTGAATTATCATTACAGCTCATGGACGGTTTGTTGTGTGAGACTTCTACGGGCGCAGGAGAAAAATTCACTGTCTCTCTCTAGTACAAATTTTGATCACCAATAGAAAGAAAGAGGAACATTAAATTACAAAGTTGGGTATGTTTATTCTTCATTTCTGCTCAGGAGGATAGAAAGCCACTCGAGCTACGAACTTCAACCAAGACAGATGTTTAGTGCAGGCAGCGTCGAGCTCAGGTCTGTGTAAAATAGAAAAAATATATCATAAGTAAAAAGATCGAAACTTTTTATTCTTCAGGTTTTGTTTACTCGCTCAGGTCTGTGTAAAACACAAAAAATATCCCATGAGTAAAGATATCGAAACTTTTTATTTTTCAGGTTTTGTTTACTCACTAACCTATTCCTTCAAAAGCTCCCGCCCGATGAAAAATAAAAACTCGAATCGCTAGATATAGGAGTAATTTTGGTTTAAAAGTTAATTTCAACGCTTAAATTCATTTAAACGTTGACCCTCAGAATAATAAGCGTCCGTGAATTATCCTCTGAAATTTTTACAATTAAATTTTTGATAGCATGCAGTACTTTTTACGCTGACAACAGGATTAATTTATTAGACTCAGGTAAAAGAGAAATTGTCTCTGACTGTTGGCTCACTGGGTTTCTTCGAAATGAGTATTTTAAGATAGACCAGCCTAGATTCAAGGCGGCAGTTACCAAGAGGAGGTTCAACATCGCACCTGGTAAAATTACTCGGAAGCTCAAAAGTGAAAATTATACATGTATTTTCAGCTTTACAACTCGAGGAGCACACCCCCGTACTACATAATAGTCGTCGCTGTTGAAAAGCGTATGAATAAAGATTTCCATATTCTTCATCGAAAAGTCCATTCAAGGTTTGGAATATAAACTACCTACTGAAAATATGATAAAATGATGAACGTGTACAGACAGGCGCAATCAAGAGGCAACGTTCAGCTGAAAGTTTTTACTTTCTGGAAACAGAAGACATCAAAAGGTAAAGATTATATCAACTTTTTAAGCCTTGCATGTCGTACGGCAGATCTACGACACGTCGGTTCTCAAACGTCGTAAACCGAAAAAGATGGTCCGTAACAAGGCAAAAAACCTATTCTATTTCAACAAAAAGTACGCCTACCTAACCATTAACTCGGGACCTCGCATAAACCCCTTGGGAGCGCTAATTCCCATCTATACAATAGTTGTATCCCCCTGAGAAGTATAGTATTCAAAAGTAATGGCTGCTTCGCATAGCAGTTTTGATGCCAAACAATGAAAGGAAGTTCATTTTAAATTAAAATCAAAGTTTCACGGGAAATGCTAGCATGAACTGGACTTGGTGACTAAATTTGAGCTTGAAAGTTGGAAAGTAGAAAAATGTAGAACAAAACTGCAATTGTTTACTTAATAAATTGTAATCAAAACAGTATTTGCTCATTCCTAGCATTACCTTAATGCGAACCCATAATAATTGTAAATTGGGTAGGTATTTAGGAATCTCCTTCAATGACGCTATTATTAGTTTTTTTTTTATCGTATGTTTCGGATAATCATTTCTAGTTGAGACATTTACCTACATAGTAAAGCAGCGATTTCAAAATGGCGGAACTTTTCACAGATTTCACTTGATACCGATCAATCTAAATCATTTACATTGAAATGAGCATACTGTGTGCTCCCACTCGTGCAAATTTATACAATTTTACGCTATTCCATGCTCTGGACGACCCGAATAGAACTCATACTCAGCGTGCATGGTAGATGATAATAGCAGGCAACAGCACTCGTCTGGGCGGCCAGAAGTGTGCGCGGCGTCGCGCGTTGCATCACCGGCGAACTTTCACTGAGCCGACCGAGCTCTCACTTTCATTGTCAGGTGAATTCGTACGTACGCACAAGTGGCCGTCTCTCTTCTGCCATGCCAGTCAGTAACAGGAATTGTAACCACCCGAGTGGTCTCAGGGCTTCGAACTGTTTCAAACATGACTGTAACCGTGGCTTGTGCAGTCAAGTTCTCTGCCACGCCAGTCGACTGTCTCGAATTTTATGTCGTAAGTACCTGAACAAAACTCCACGAACTGCCCTTGTGGTTTTTTGAATCTCTTTAGTAGTAATTCTCATACGTGCAGAGAAGAATTGTTCAGCGTAATACGCTTACATGTTATGTATAACGGACAGTCACAATGGATCAAACTCGTAATACGTCACTGAATAGCGACGTTTCTGACAGTGTCGTGTCTCAGGCAATTGTCACATTTTCTGCTTCGTCTTTCTAAATCCAAGTTAAACCGTTCTTCTGTAAAGTTGCATTGTAGCCGCACTCCACGAGCGACAACTGTAGCCGCGTCTCCACTGTTGGTGTTCTATTCAAGACTTTGGTTTCGCCGAGCGCTTCCTTACAGCCGCCTTCCTCTATTAGGTAACCTCACGCGTTTGGCGACAGTCGCGCTCTACGTACATTGTCACACCTCTCAGCAAAGTGGTCAGTTCAGCTAACTGTGAGGGGCGAGGGTCTCGTTTGCAAAATTTTCAAGGTTGCAACGTGCTGCTTGTCTGGCTCAATGCCGTGTCTTCTTCGGTTGTGGCTGAGCCCATTTAGAATTGAACGGTCTCAGTGAAAAAGATCATGTTAAAAGAACGACAAGTTCTGAAGTGAGCACGTAATTGGCCCCTTTGGAGTGAACTCTTCAGAAGCTAAGCTCTTCATGAACGGTATTCCTTGAATTCTTTTCGAAACAAAAAATGGAGAATCTCTAGTTCACTATAAGGGAAAATGAAAAAAATGTGCTAAATTTGAATTTACTCTTTTAACTTATAATGCACCCAAAATCACTCTTAGCGGGTTAGTAATAGCATTCCTTGATTACATCTACACCCATTTGATTTTTCATGCCGAGATTAATGCAGACAAAAAGAGGAGTTCGCCCTCGATCAAGGTCCAAACAAAACCCTGGTCTATAAATGTTCTTAACCAGAACAGATACGGAGAATTTCTCTCTCCTTTCAAATTGTCAAGCGAACAAATGAATGGCACATTCACCCTCCCGAGCCCGCCGCTCGCTGCTATGTCTGTGCTCGTATCAGGATCACACATGCGAGCTGTCCGATCGAACTTCCAGAAATAGTGAATTATTTTGGCGTCCCTTGTGGTCAATTCGTCAAGATGGAAGTAAACGGAGTTCCTAGATCATATCATGTTCTATGCGTGAAAACTGATCCGTGAACACTGGTCAGGATGCTGATCAGGATGCAACACTTTTCAGGATGCTGAAAACTGATCTTCTGTGCATGAAAAACGTGGATGCGATGCGAAAACTGTAAAAAATATGATTCCAAGATCTATGTATTGATTTTAGTCATTTACATATGCAAACGATTTTGAATAATTTGAAAGATTTGAAAGAGTTATATACCACATGCACGTACATTTTTACAGGCAAACACGAGAATAAACTTTACACCTAACAGTCAACCATAATGGATATGTGGGCCAAACAAGCTTTGAGGCTCCTATTCGAGGATATGGTGGCCAATCATACCATAGGAACAAATTCTAAAGTAAAGTATGGGAAATAATTTAGCGGATAAATGATTTTAACTTATAATTAGCTAAACGCATTACGCTGAAAAGTTATATTATTGAATAGCTATGTTATCGAATCTGCCGAAAATATGCCGACTCTAAAATGAGCTTCTCTCCTGTACACGTTAAACTCCAACCATATTTGAACAACTTTTGATCTAATGACTTGTTTGTCCGTCATATATACCGAGTGGCTCGAGTAACCCTTGACACCGTCTCCGGTTGACATGACGCTAACGTTATTTTATTCTCGAAGTTTTAAATCTTTTGATGGCCGACCAAAGCCTTCAACTTCTTACGCTGCTTCTCATTAACAAGAAGCCATGTAAAAACATGCCATAAAGAATTCAATACGACAAACATATCAGACTCAAGTGTTTACAACTGCCGGAGGTCAACATGAATATTGGGTATACTTTAAAAAGCGCGAAGCTTCGAACAGAATAAATGTTTTAAATCTCTCACCGCCTGTTTTTAAGATTTGAAAACTGAACATCGCTCTAAATTATTTTCAAGTATTATTGTTGTTGCTAAGTTAATGTTTCACAATTAGAATTGTATGACAATTAACTCTTATCACTGGGGTGCTTTATTGATTGACCCTCTATTGAAGACCCCCTTTGCGCTGAAGAAAAAAAGTGAAGAATAGAAAAAAGAGCGACCTGTTACACACGTTCATGGATTGCTGAAATCATTTGCATATGTTCGTCAGAATAAGATGACGGCAGAATGTTGAACTTAGATGCAGGTTTGGGTAATAACGATGGTGGATTCCTTGGAAATATTGCAGGCATCTTAGTTCACAAGGAATTCACAATAAAATTTGATCAGCCGAAAAGAACCACGCCCTCCACAAGAACCTTGCACAAAAATTGGTAGGCATTTGATTTAAAAAAATTAATTTCATGCAATTTTGTAATTCACAAACAAAGTTTATAACTAGTCATGTATTTAATCGCGCGTAATTTATTATTGAGGGATTTCCAGATAGCCTAGAGGCCCCAAGGAAGTTCCAAGGTTCAAGAAATCTTCTAAAATCTGGCTTGGAGTACTACATATTTAAACACAGCGAGTATGCTGGGTATAACTATTATATTTTCAGAGCAAATCTTGATCAATAATTACAGTTTACGGTGTTCGAACGCCTGTGATGAGGCTGAACACGGTCCCAGCCCCGTACCATTGCCGTGATCCAAATCGATTAGGGTTCATTTCACTTTGCAATAACGACTTTATGCGAACACAATAGGACTTTGAGAATGTGTTTACAACGGGGTCGTGAATGTCATGGACCCTGAGACGATTTAATGGTATTTTTCCGTACAGGACATGCTCATGGAATCAACCACACCAAATAGTGAAGAGCAATGAAAATGAATCAGCAAGTAATACTTTTCCATTAGTGAGGCACGACGTTTAATGACTAGAGAATTACCTGGCCTGAATTACGATTGAATACGACGTTACTTCGGCATAGACTTCATTGATAACAATGGAAAGGGTAAGCAATTCATTTTAATAAAAAACGAATGAAAATATCACTCACACAAGTAACATGTAGGTTTCCGGAGTAAATTTTCTTGACCACAATGCGGAAGTCTACTGATATTTAGAACGTGAACTTGAGATGGAGTGCTACAGTAACCTCGTGTTCCGGAGGCCTCGTTGCCTTAAAAAGGTAGCAGTAACGTCACTAAGAATTGCAATTATTACGGGTTAATGGAGGCATTCTGGCGCACTCGATCACTGCACCAGCAAGGCGGCAGTGTTAGCCTCTATCAGAGATGAGGTAACGATCAGGTCTACTTTCACTGCAGCAGTCACGTCTCCCCAGGCCGTGAGAAGAATTGAACTTTCGTGTGACGAAGCTGTATGCACTGCACGCTAGAGCACTGCACTGCGTTGAGTGCTGCTCTGCACAGCAGCGAGCACCGCTGCAGTGAATTCAGCTTTCAACACATCAGTGCTGGCTGGAGTGGACTCTGTCCTGGTGTACACAACAGCAAAGCTCCAATGAACTAGGCAGAAAATATTTGCCTCCCCGCGAAGGTTGGCTGTAACGACTAGTAAACTTAAACACTTAATTTTTGAGCGATTTAAGAATGTTCTACAAATCATTTAAAGAGCACCATTAGCCACTAAAATACCCGAGGAATCGAACAGAATGACACACTTCACCTGGGACCGATAGCTCCATCACCGACTTAAAGATGCAAGCTAACTTTCTTTGACGGAATATTTCAGGTATATACGTTGAATTTGAGATCCAGTTTGGAGTAAACTCGCATGGGTTAGGAGCTGTAAGATATAATTTTAGTCCTGTGAAGAAATAGCTATTTTTTATGCGTTTTTTTCAAGCAACATTTGTTTTAGTGACCGTATGATTATATATGCATCCTCAATTACATGATTCAAAATTTTCTAAGCCTGGTTTCTTCGTTAAGCATAGTTTTCTGGCATAGTTTTTTAAAGTTTATAGTTAAGTATAGCGTCTTAAGTATAGTATGCTTAGTATAATTTCTTAAGTATGGTTTCTTCAAATTTCTTTGAGCTCGCTGTAATAACTGAATTCGAAGGGATTTTTAATGCAACACTTTGGAGACATTTAAGATAACTAAATAAACGGGAAATTCTCTAGCGGTTCACATGTGAAGGGGACATCGAAAGCTCGTTCCACATACCCTTCTCGTTCGCAAGCTTAGCCAAGAAATAAGAATATCATTGCTCCTGACATACACTAAATAATTGGATGTTCAATGTGTTCTATACTCATCCCACTGAATACGTGAGTACATGTGTCTGAGTTGCTCGTCTCAGCTAAGGTGGCACGCCATGTGGTATGGCAGAATGATGGACCTACTGTTAATGCATCTAAATTTTGATTTCGCTCGGCCAAGTCACGTATACTTTTACACACATTTCACGGTTAACTTTCACCAGGAAGGGGAAGATTCATTCAAAAGTTGTAATGTTTGATTCTACAGATGCAGAAACGCTAATAATTGCTGGTTAACGAAATGTGCTCGCATACGGTATGGAGGTGATGCAGTCAAATAGTATTCGTGAAACTATTTTACAAATACAGCAATTCCCTTTGATTTTCAAACTGTTCATTGCATTTAATAATTTGAAATGAAAAAGCCTAAGGATTTGCAAATTCTAAGAGAAACGCAAACAAATAACGTTACCACGCAGATTATCTCCTATCCTCTAACTTCACCGTAGTAATGCAACCGAAAGATTGAAAAAAAAAACAGTTTAGGCTCTAATAATGTTTTTTTTTCTTTCACGTGTAAAATAAGTGAGTTGAGACAAATGCAACAAAAGATTAAAATTAGCATAGTTAAAATCGAGAGAGGTGTTGTCTTTTGTCAAATATATTCAGTTCGATATGATATATGCACAGTGAAAGATACAAAAGATAATAAGGATTATTCAATCGCCAACAAGCGCAAGCTGCGGTGCTTTCAACAGACATCAAATGAGTTCTTACCAAAAACGGTGACTGAGGAGTAACATCATTTTTTCTATCCTAGTAAATAACTGCACATAAAAAATTACAAGATTTTTAAAATCGGGAGCTACTTTTCAATCACCCTTGTATATATTACCTACCTGTTTATGCGCAGTAATTGTCGGCCTAGTTTGAAATTCTATGGACCATATTTCAACTTACAATATGAAAACCAAGGAGTGTAATGAGTTATTTCTTTGATTTTACAATCATGTCCTGACCTGTTACCCTCAGTATCCGGTGTATATCTTGAACAAGAGCGTCCTTCAAGTTTTGATGAATGATGAAGAAGTAATACTTTATTAGCATTGTGGTCAGCATGCACGCGAGAAAGAGTATAATAGCTCCTGTCTGTCTCGCTCTGACAAGTAGTCCACGCACTCGATCGCTTCACTCTCAGCCCCGAAAAATTCTCCGAACAAAAAACAATTCTCTGATTCCAAGAGCTTTCATCTTCGAGACAAAAAAGGTGTAGGTCTACGCACTCTCATGGAGACGTAAGCGTGGTTTTCTAAAGTGTTACGCATTCACGAGTTTTGTTTCGCTTTCCAAACTTCGTCGAGAAAGAAAACAAAATGAGAGCTCCGAACGAAAGTTAATTCAAATCTCGCTGTCATGAACCGACTCGTGTCACTGCTCCAGCCTTCTCATTTGGAACACCGACGTTGGAGGCGCCAGTAGATCGAACATTGTGAAACCAAGCAACTGCAAGGTCTGAACAAGTTATATAGCAGTTCTTTGTGCTTATGCATGAAATGAGCTGTTTTGTGCGAGCAATTTCATTTACTAAAACATAAGCGAAAAACATTTTTAAAATATCTATCATGAAACAAAATATACATGCGCACTAGCGAGTAGAAAGGCAATGAGTCGCTGTCTTATTGTAAGATCGACTAAAAGTAGATGTGGGTAGACTCTGCTGTCAAGAATCAATTTTACGATTTTTAGAGCAAACGCATACAAAGATAAAGATGAAAAAATTTGTTCACCCCTAATTCTTGAACTTGTCAATTCTGACCTGCATACTTGACACGTTGGTCGCGATGTCAGCCGCCGGTGTACACCGGCCGGAGGGAATTTTAATAATGCTGCTGACCGAACAGTAGTCACGAACTAAATTTTTACTAAGACTTAATCAAACCTGAATAAAGGCACGATCCAGTTAATGTTTGCTATTTTCAAAATTGCTTACCACACCTGACTTCAAACTTGAGATAAATATTAAACTTCAGTTAACCCATCGCGGTCAATGTGCTCAAAGTACAAACGTTGATGAACAATGTACAGCGTTTAAATTAATGTTCATTGCCAATACGATTGAATACGTAGCGGAAGGCGACATGTAATTTTTCATTCAACCTCGATAAATTTTTTCTAAATGAAAATGTAAAACTGACATTCACTTAGAAACTTACAAAATATTATCATTGTTCCACAAATTTTGGGCTTCTAAATTCTATAAAAACTAGTCCAGCTCCCTTTATTTGAAATAAGAAAGAAGACAAAATAAAACAAAGCCCGTAAGAAATAAAATATTCAATCTCTCGAGAGTTGATGAGACCGAGTGCACACGGCCCGTCAAAAATGTAAATTAATATTTGACAAATCACATGACACACGTTCCTATTTCCTAAGCTTGTATCACAGATACGCTTCTCATACACTTTCGGCTGGCTTCGGACAGACGGACGCGGCTCTTATTATAGTACTATATAGTGTGCACGGCCCGCCAAAAATGGCGCGATTCCATACCTTTCTTGAACAAATTTTTCAGATGTGGATGACAAACAAATATATCCATCCTAACAGTACCCGTGATAGAAAAATTCTTGTACTTGTGCACTGGTGAAATTGTTTTACAGATACGGTCATTGTAACTATCCTTATGAGCGTGACAGAGAAATGGAAGGAGCGGACTCCAAACAAATAAACCAGGGGTATTATTAGGGAGTAGCAGGACCCGTGGAAATTCCACTGACAATGTCATCGTTAAGCTAGGTGGACCCGTGAAAAAATTCCGTCAATATTACTTACCTATTCTAAGCCATCATGTCCTAACTGAATCTATCCTGACAAAATGTCAAACATATCAATGCGTGTTAGGCCATCTTTCAATACACTGAGAAATTCGATATCCGTGATACCGCAAACTCAGACATCCTGTGAAGCGGACACCAAACAAAAATATAAATAAATGTATAAATAAACACACAACGAGTATTATTAGGTGAGATAGATAATTTAAATATTACTGGCACAGCGTTAGGAAATTCAGATTACGATACAACGATGCTAGAAAATTCAAATAACGATATTAAAATTTCACACTGAGTGAATCCTTGTTAGCAGAGAGCTAGGAATGTAAGGTTGGTGAGTAAGTAGCAAGCGAAGTTCGTTCGTGGTATGTGTTGCTAAGTGTAAACACTGGTATGGCATTGGGATTCGAGCACCAGCAAGTCAAATACCGCAGCGTACGGGCGCCGTTTTCCGGGGTAGCAAAATATTAGATACTTTGCCTTTAACACGATGATTGCGATGGGTATATACTGAAGTTCAGTATTCAACTCAAATTTAAATTCAAAAGTTATTACAAATTTTATAGATGCCAAACATTAACTAGGTTCATTAAATACCATTAATTTAAAAGATTGTTACAACTTTTTCAAACGACCCATCGATGGGTCGTTATGCAGCAGGAAAATTTAAGCACGGCCCACCGATTGGCTCGTATCGCAGTCAACGCGTTGAGGGTTTAACAGCAACCATCGAAGAAACCAAAGGCTGGTCGGGGAGCTGCGCTGTACGAGAAACGTGCAACATACTAGGATTTCCTTTATATTTACGAGTGCACCCTTACGTGCCACGTCTCAAAAACATGGGTGTCCAAAACAACCAGCTAGCGGCAGGACACAGAACGATATGAGTAGCTTTTCGAACCTAAGTAAAAAAGTTTAGTGTAATTACACACGGAGGCAAGATGTCAGCGCCATAGCGAAACATGGCGTGATTTTAGAAATCTTGTAATTTAATCTTTACAGCTGAACTATATCAATTTAAAGCAAAATTCTTATTTGGTCTAATAAATTTTTATATTACAGTAACGTATTGAACTTAACTGTGTCTCATAATTTTCTTTTTTGGGACAAATAAGCAGTGTTTTAATTTGAGTTGGTGCAGTAAATGTGATCAGTTCCCTGAGGAAGTTATAGAGAAAGAGAGAAATACCATTGAAGCGTATTAATGTGAATTTTATCGCACTAACTTTCTTAATCTTTTCAAATTTAAAGCTCAATTTTTCTATCACGAATACATTTGAAGTAATCGCAGTGTTTTTGCTAGAAAAATCTGAGCCAATGAATTTTAATTTCCGAGGCAAAAATAGTGAACATTTCTCAAGGTGTTAAACACCTAAGCGAATAAATTAACTCTGGTATTCCCTCTGCAGAAGTTTAATCTAGACCGAAATATTTCTATTCGAATAATACACCTTGATGGGTGATTAATAGCTTAATTAAATAGAGTTTTCAGTACTATTTGCATGATGAAAATTATGAGTGGTTCCATAAAAAGCTGTTTGCGTTAGCATGACTGTTTGAAGTTGAAAGTACTCGATCTTGAAATATAAGAGCTTAACGTACCTATAGGCCTTCATAGACACCTTGTAGTTTTCGATCGTAGCTTCTGAATTTTCCCACGTCGTCTTAGGAAGCATTACAGGATAGAGTTATTTTTAAAACAATCCTGCAAAAATGAGAGGTAGCCAGTATACGCTGCACTGCTCAAATGAGACCGCGCCACAAATGACTACATCTGACGGAAACATTGAGCCATTGGATATGTAACCTCACCGGACAATTATAAAACTGAATCGTTCGCTCAGCAGTGGCATAAAAAAATGAGAGAATTCCGTAAGGCAAAATGTTACTCAAATTTACTACTGAGTAATATCTTAATATATAGTATTCTAGAAACCGCTATCCTAACGAAAGGAGTAGCGCGAATTTTTTCCTAAAATGATAGGTGGACAACGTAAAATATGATAGACCGAAGTCATTTTCGATCTAATGCGCCGAGAAATCCTGAAGATTTTATAAATACGTCACTCGTGAAAGAAAGCGAACGAATGAAACGAAAAAGTACTCTGAATGGTACGATCTTTGGTGAATTTGGTGAATCTTCCATGACCGAAGCCATTCGGTATGAGATGGCTTATTAGAAATACTACGAATGTCTTCATGAGAGGCAATAAAGTTTACTAACTGTCAAAAAAGTTTCACCAATGTCCATAACTGGCTACGTGGGAGGTCCTGCCCTAATATTGCAGTGCAAATACTTTTGCCAAGAGCCAAACTAAGACAAAAACATCGTTTGGCGATATTGGTCTAATGAGGGATAATTATCAAACGTAGAAAAGACGTTGGATAAAACAGTCTCATTGGATGGGAGCCTCCATTTCAGCCGTGTCACTCGAAAGGATGGAGGTTTTTACTTCTGTATGCAAGCAGGGTCCGCCCTGGCAGTGTGGCACGTGTTTATCCTCAAAGCACAGGACCTCCGGAAAGTTTCAATTTACAATGATCCCCGACCGATTTTGAGCACGACATGGCTCACTCCAGAACTAGCTCTATATTACAAGTAGGACCCATGGTCCAAGTGTTCCAGATGCTAATATGTTGGGGCCAAAACTCGGCGCAGCGCTTGCTACTTCTTTTATAGATCGACGTCTGAAGCAATAGCCCACGAAGGGAATCATTCAGTAACATCATCATTCCACAAGCTCTTCAAATCCATTAAAGAGGCAAAAATGATGCTGCGAAGGTTTCTGGAAACTGGTCTACCATGCCAATCCGCTCTACTACCAGCATCGTTCATTGCTTCTATCAGTGAAATAAACTACCCAATTGGACAAATTGAAACCATGTTTTGTCGCGTTCGGTGCGCAAAGCCAATATTCTATGAGAAGCTAGAGACTGGTGCCATGATTCCTGCAAGCCTAGAAACACTCGTGGCAGTCGGGCTTTCAGTAAATCAGAAACTTCCCTCAAAAGCTGCTTTAGAATCCGTGTCTGAAAAACCAGGCTGTAAAATAATGCTTACCTGTACCGGGAGTAACACCTTGTCTCCGGTAACGTGGTTGCACAACTCAAGAGTCATTGAGCCGCGAAGAATTTCTCGAGCGACGAGGGGTAGAATCTTACTCAATAAAGAAGGCATTCTGCTGTTCAGACGAGTCAAAGAAGCCGATGCAGGGATCTACGGTTGTTACTAAGACGGCCATTTGAAGGCAAGCATTTACCTGTAAATTCAGCCGGAAGCTCTCGCTAGACTTGTTCAAAATTTTAAAATTTTGTGCTTGGTGATAGTAGCTATCATTTTGATGGTTGCTTTCATGTTTTGGTTGTGAGTTGGTGGAGTCGATGAAAAAAAAAAGAAGAAATTGAATGTGAAATGAATTGTAGTAAATGCTTAAATGAACAAGTGAAAAAATTTGCATAGAAAGTAATTTAAATCTAGAATACAGAGTTTTTCAGGTTAATTTGCTGCCAGTATCATGCCTCAACTGCAACGTTTATTTCAAGCTGTTCAAGAAATTTATCAAAAGCCGTCAGGAGTCTATGATAAAGCGACTGACAGTTAAAAACTTGAGACTCAGAAATAAATTATTGATGCCAAAAATAATCGTCATTAATTAGCGATTAAACTTATAACAACCTAACACAGTGTCTTCGTCTATGGAACTCCTATTTCAACTTTACCTGGTAACTTAATATCGGAGGCATCATATTGTCTTTTCAGTTAAAGTTTTATGAAAACATTTCCACCTAACCCATGTTATTTGAACACATTTTTATAAATAAAATGTCACAGAAAAAATTTTCAAACTCATTTTTTGCGATACAATCAGTGTTCTTCTGCCAGTGTTTTATTCCTCAGTGTTATTTTTTTGTCCTTTTTTCGTATTTGTCCTCACGCAACTTCCTTCTTTGCTTTGGGGGAAAAATTATACATTAAAACGTAGGAATTTTATATCAAATAGAGATGACTCTTTTTAAGAAATTTTTACCAGAGGAAACTTTTAAGCTTTCTCCTTTCTTTTTAAAATCGAAACTTCTTTTAGTGCAATGTACTTTATTAATCTCACACTGAACTCCTGCTGTGTTTGAATTTTCCCTAGGCCTACAACACAAGAAAATCCGGGACTCAAGCAAAGTTGCAACTCTTAATATCTTCATTAATCACAGCTCAGAAGAAAGAGTCCTTTTTCATTTTCGTGCATTTCACAAAACCCACAGATTATAAAGCTGTGCCAAGTCGCATTTTTTGGCTGTAATTTCAAGTACGCTGATCCGTGACAGCTCTCATTTTCGAACGCCACTCGACATCTTTATACGAGTATAAACAAAGTTTCCTACGTAGTACTGTGAGTCATACAGTTTCTCCAATGCTGTCATGAACCAGAAAAGTAACAGTGCTCTATTCTTAGAAAAGAGCCACTTCCGCCGGATCGCACTTGTGATAAAAATACGTACGACTCAGGATACAAGGTATTTATCAGAGAATTCATTTTGCTACGCATTTAATGGTGTGCTATTTTGCCGAACTATATTTTATCCTCTGTTATATTCATGCGCTCAGATAAATTTTTCTCAAGCCTTGTATGCGAACAAGAGGTTATAGCAAAGCAGGTCTTGTTGGCCGCCACTGATGAGCTGTCGATGGCAACATGAAATAATAACAAAATTAATCACAGAAGCTGCCAATGTAGGGCGTATGAAAAACACAAAAGGTCACCTTTGCCCGCTCTTTCTCGAATATTTGCGGCGCTCATTGTTCTACATCGGTTCAGAATTCACATAATTGTCCTGGTTGACTACTTAAATCACTGCCAGTATACTGAAGTCTGGACACGATTTAGAAAGGTTTGTGTTTTTGTTCGCATTTTGGTGTGTTTGTGAAAAGTTGGATAGTGCAGACGGGCCTTTAGTAGCAGTATAGAACATTAATTCTTAGACGAGATTTCGTCCTAACAGGTCCTCTGCTAGATGCCAATATTTAACTTTGAAATATTTTGGACTCAGTCGGCATCGTGAGCTTATTATACTGTTGTTAAACGAAATTCTGTATCTGTGTTGTTAAAAACTACGTCGGACCCATTGAAATTAATGTAAATACTGAGACCCTGTAACATTATCGTCATCACTGGATTTCTTTTGAAAGTTGAGGGCATTTGTGTTATCCTCTTGTCGCTCGATTGCGTGTCATTGTCATTCCATTTCATCAAAGTGTGTCATCATCAATTACTAGTAAATGGTTGGCAAATATTCTTCGAGTGTTTAACCTATTTAACCCTCTAAATTTACTGAAGAATTATTGATTAATAAAAAATTATGATTTGTTTAAAAAAAGACGATGGACATGCACAAGAAGAATCATACATGAACCGTGGGATAAAAGCAAAAAATGAAATACGACGCACGTGTAGTCATTGCAACCATCCTCATGGTAAACCACTTCCATGTCATGCATTTCATTGACTGCCACGACCATGCTCATGGTAGACCACTTTAATTTCACTGTTTTCTAGCACCGCGTTTTTGCCTTTCTCAATTCGCCCCACATTTCAGAGCGGCAAGGTAGAAGTTCATTTCAACGCATACAAAGCAAGAGATTCAAGCCGCTTAGGGAGCACAATAGTTATTAAAAAAGTCCAATAATTAAAGTACGAACTTTACAATGATTGCTTAGTTCCTCTTCATTGATGACGTCAGAAAGCTGAAGTAAAATTAAAGAAGTTTTAATGATTTACAAGCCTTAAAATTTAGTCAAAATTTTAATCACTGTAGCTTCGAACACACGACTAGAAAATTTGTGTTTAGCATCAACAGTGAACACACTCAAGGATTAGTTCAAGATTGCAGGGAATGAATGCAATAAATTAGGGCTATTTAGCTAAAATAATTTAAATTAAGGGTGCATTCAAGGGTGCAAAAAGAGCTTGTACTACTCAACCGGATAATGTAATTTGTTAATTCACGAGGTCATACAATCACAACTTATTAAATCGTTGTAACAATTGTCAATATTCGAACACTTCACATCAATGTGAAACAGAGTATCAAATGAAGATTCATCCCGCAGTGCGAATGTGCACCACACATTTTATTGGCCCCACATTTGAAAACAAAAAATTAATGCTCTTTGATCATATGATGCATCTCCACTATTGTATGATACTTGATTTACTCATGATTTGCACAACTGACTGCTCCAAACAAGCACAAAAACAGCCTAGAAAATGGTTCAGTCATTCTGCGTTAGCTGCTTTCTTTAAACAGTTGTTCATCTACTGACTGAACAGCCGATATTTCCGTCATTACACGTTTGCTACTTTCTTTGAACAGCGTTTTTCGTCTTTCGACTGAACTGCCGGTTTTTCAGGCACTGAGGTGAAATATACATTCTGTTCCTATAGAATCTAGTTTAATAATCTTTGTCTGTTCGTGACGCCCGTCAAATAGGAGTACATTAGTTGTCACACATCGCAGTAAATTAAAAAAAACGTCACAAGTTACTTATCCTGCTCCAACTGCACTAAAATATGCTACAATTCTACTAGTGTAGAAAAATCCACAATGTTTCATCAAATATCCGCAAGTGAAGCATTTTAACACTGAACTGAAACATGGGGAACCGCAACCATCTGCACTGAGCCTCAGCATGGCAGAGACAGTGGTGCTGCTGTCACCTGGACGCTGTGTTGCTGGACGCTCATTATCAATTACTTGCAAATGGTTGGCCAATTTTCTTCGAGTATTTACCAATTTAATCCCCTAAATTCGCTGAAGAATTATTGATTGGAAAAAATGATTTGTACAAAAAAAGATGCTGAACATGAACAAGAAGAACTATACCAGAACAGTACGATAAAATCGCCTGGACGCCAAGTTTCCAGTGGGACGCAGAAGGCAATGCAGGACTGACGCCTGCTCCAGCACCGCCGCTCCAGGCTGGATGTCACACTTCAAGGTCAGCCAAAGTGACCCTGAGCGGAGCACTGGAGCAAATTCGAGAAGAGTAAATTCGTAATGCGCTGGTCCGACGGACGCGCTTCACCGCACGCACATGGGAGAACTTCAGAGGAAGAGGGCGAGAGAGAAGTAACTCCCGTCAATCAGTTTTTATTGCGTTTCCGCTCGTTTGAGTGATAATTCTCATGATAACTGCGTGATTCTCATGCGTGCATGCTATTTTGGTGCGCGCCTCTATATTATCGTTCATCAGGAAATTTGTTTAGGCTAAGCAGCATTTGAGCTAATTTTTTGTGGTTTTGAGCTCATCCGGGCCAAAGCTGCACAAGTTACAGCGACATTTGATGAGCTGTGACGTCCAAGACCCGAAAAAATCTGCACTTTCAATACCACGAGTGTCAATTATACTCTATTATCGTAGTCTTGCATTCAGCTAGCCAACTAAATAATTATATCAATGAATTTCCAAGGATTGTAGTTGTGAATGATTAACTCGGATAAGCTTAGAATTCAAACATAAGTAATGCTTTCCTTATGTAGTTCATAGTTAACACGTTCACCGAAATTGGTTAAACTGAAGTTCAACATTCAACTCAAATTTAAAGCCAACTGTAGTAAGCAATGTTGAAAAAAGCAAACAGTAACTAAATGGTGTCTTCATTTAGCTTTTATTAAGTATTTATCAAAATTGAGTTTGTGACTACTGGTCGGTGAGCAGCATTATGAAAATCCCCTCCGTGGCCACCTGTGGCGCCCGTTGCAGTCTAAGTGCTAGCACATTCGCTGCAGCTTACGCACATGCGCGTCATTTATTCATTGGCAAATAATGACGGGTAATTGTTTTGGCAGGTACGATCTATTTAACATTCGTTATTTTCAAAATTGATCCCTAAAATTAACTCTAATATGAGTTGAACATTGAATTTTAGTTTAGCCCGCGGCCATTAACGTGTCGAAACACTTCGCGACATGAGTGACGTCACAATGTTGCAAGCGGAACCGAACTGCATCCAGCTCACACGGCGTGCTTCGTACACCTCAGTAGTGACGCGCGACGCTCGTCAATGCCGCAAACGTGAACACCACGGCTGTTGAGAGGAGTCTATCCGCAGGCGGTAGTAAATAGGCCTTCAGACAAATATTAATGCAAAGGAGAAACAAATTTTATTGAGTGTACGCTTATATAAATTAGATTTGTTCTATAAAACACTACATGCAGTCTGTAGCCGTCAAGTTAAAGACTTCAGTCTTCTGATTATAATCAGCGTGTTCTTCTAAATCTCATAGGTTCATTGTTTGTTGCGTACTTGCTCGAGGAAGACGAGCGTACTCCACCATTGTCTCTGTATTGCACGCCTATCACGCCTCGTCAATTTATCTTCTGTTCACCCTCCCCAATTCATCTTTTGTTCACCCTCTCCAATTCATATTTTGTTCACCCTCTCCAATTCATCTTTTGTTCACCCTCTCCAATTCATCTTTTGTTCACCCTCTCCAATTCATCTTTTGTTCACCCTCCCCAATTCATCTTTTGTTCACCCTCCCCAATTCATCTTTCATTCACCCTCTCCAATTACACACCCTGTTGGATTCTGAGTTTGTCCTGCGTTCAATGCTTGAAGCTTTGCTCGTCCCATTGATGCAGCCTTGAACAAATGTGTCCAATAATTCTTAGCCTTCGAGCGTGGGGCATAATCAGGCGGCTGGTATTAAGAGCTAAAGCCGGCACTGCTAACAGCTGCCTTTGACTTAGCGTATTACACCAAAACAACATGAGATATACTTGGAGCGTTGCACTGATTCACAACTGGGTAATTCGAACGACCATGACAGTATTACAAGGTTTTTTAACTACTTAGGCTGAAGCTTGCAGTAACATAGTGGTGCAATAGTGTTATTATTCTTCAAGTTAACATTATAGGATTTTCCCTCCCGACCATCAGAAATCACATTGATGTATAAAAAAAATCTGCTTTTTTGCTATGAGTAACTGCATCCACAACTCATAAAAGTAAATTCATTCCCTGACTGACATTTCCAATTAATGCACAATAACGTGAAATGTGAAGCTATAATAACTGAGCCTCGTATTTGCAAAGGACAGATGCAAAAAAGTAGAACGTTTTGATATTAGGGTGTATTTATACGAAACTACCCTGGCAATGTGTTTCCATGCGCGAGCGCCGGAAAATATTCTTGAGGTTGTCAAAATGGATTTTTAGAGTGCGAAGAACATAAAAATTGAAATCGAGACTAGAGTTTGAAGTCGTGGTTTCACTTTGGCAAGAATTATCACCGAGTGATACACAAAACATTAGTCCTCGAGCTCATTTAGAATTCACTTACGCGCTTGAGTTCCGAACTAGAGTCATCAGAAAGTAGTGCTGTATAGATGTTGTAGCGAAATTTTAGTTTGCACACAAGTTTGCTTGCCATATGGAAACAAAACGCGTGAAATTAATTGAAAATAGGGAATTCATGCATGGTTAGGTTGTCTCCTTCGCGGAACAACTTGATTTGAATTTATTTACTATCGTTTTACGTATCTCGTGTAGCACTCGGATCGCATACACCAGAATACCACGCACCAAATATGACACGGTCTCTAAACTATTAAAGAGCAGGTATCGCGATCTAGACAAAACTCTTAAATGTCAGTCGACTAAAATCAGTATTTCAGCCGAGAGGTTACAAAAAATATCACTGCGGGCAATCTACACGACTTTTCGGAACTCAACTTTTACGGTGAAATTTTTCTTGAATATAAATAAACTATTGTACATTTTACACTTTCATTAGTACTTCGTACAGCAAACTTTAATTATTCTAAAAACGAGAACAGTTATGTTAAGTGGGGCTGTTCAGATATGTTCAGCCACAGTCAACTCCACTAGTATTGCACACAAAGTCGAACGACAAATAGACATATCGATGCACATTAACTAATGTTTTTGAACCAATAGCCCTCTTAAAATACATCGAACACGATCTTCAATTCATGACGCTGTTACTAAGAGCTCGATGGCCAAGAGAAGATGATTCTAGAGCCTGAAAGAAAATGATTAGCAAACCTCTCTGGTCTCCATGGCAGTGTTCGGTGACGCCAGCTTTTAGTGAGCTAAAAATAGAGAATCAGCTTCGGCTTCAAGGCTAGATAGCCTGCATTGAGGTAGAGAAGCCTTGTTTAAAGCACCAGTTCTTTTGCAATGGTCACTTCTGAGTCCCGCGCCTATTAATGTACTTCGAAACCTTTGCACTACGGCGTAATGACAACGCCTGAATATGCTGTAAAGTTAATCTTCTCAGTCGCCTTTTCTTAAACGAACGTTCATGATGAGCTTTATGAGCACCGGATGGCAAGTCATAGATACATAAAGTCGAGCACTATGCTCTGTATTTGGTAAATCCGATACAATTTCCTGCTCTTGTGTCACAACCGCGCACACACACAAATGTTCCCTGCACGGTCGAGTCCGTGAGACAGTGTACAGGTGTGTGCGTATAGTAAATTGGTGTCTTGCACCACAACGGAGATCATCAACAGATGTAACAGAAACAATGCATAAGTGGCACCTGGAGCAAAGTAGTAATTTGGTGAGCGTAGTGGGACACTCTTAATGAAGATAGAATGTCACCAACACTTTGTCTACTAATGCTCAAAAACTATCCTGCCATCATTCGATCGAAGACAATTTATAATGAAACGATAACCTCCTAATAAGAGTTCGCCCAGCTTTCAGTGACGTTGAATTGAAGAAAGTTAGCGTACGAAGTTTTCTACTAACAGATGAATAGTCACGTGGATTAATTTCATTAAATACGTAACCTGAAACATTTGTCTATCAATGCACAGAAATCCGAGACGTGAACTACGATGTTCTGAGTGATATAATATAATTTATTTTCGTAACTTAGAAGCAAACTGAACATAAACTTTAGAATGTTGGGAGTAGTGATCCAATTCACCGCATGTTTATCATAAAAAAATTTGCTCGTGCAACCATCGTTTTCAGACGTGATGTCTTGTTTCACATCTTTAATCCAATCTCATCACAGCTGGAAATCACTGTATTATTAAGAGTGGAGTGTTACGAAGAGGCGCATCTCAATCACGAGTTAATAATCCACTGCAGAAGTAAACATGGCGCAAGAAGCCTGTATAGCTGTCCATACACTATTGCTTGTACAGCGAAGTTGACACCCAGTGTGGAAGGACAAGGAAGCGTTATCAGGAGCATAGAGGAGCACCATGCGTGAGCGTATAGAATATCGGCCCTCCAGACGACGTACGGTGCATGTGCAGCTAGGCGGGCTACCTTCGGTGGCTGGCGGGTAGGTGGCCTTGGTCTCAGCTCCGCCCCCTTCCTCGCTGCCCCCTCTGCTCTGATGTACGCTGCACCGTTCCCAGCTTCAGCCTCAACAGCTTTTTGCTTGAATAATTCTAACTTAGCTAACCCTTAACTGCCGCTCAAATTTGTTTACTCATATTACAAATATCACAACCACTGCTGTTAGACTGACGCTGGCATCGGGTTATCACCAACATCAGCATGGGGATGGAACTTCCGTCCGGTAAACAGCTTCGATAATTACATTAGGGCACTAATTCGACAAGAAATAAATTGTGTTTGGCATTTTTAGTGAATGTGCCGTATATGGCACGTTGGACAGATAAGGGTTAGTGACAAAATGTATTAATTCATATGTCGGCTCATCAGTTTCTATTCCTCGAAGACGACACATAATTTCAAGTGGGCTACTGCTGATTTTTTCAACTTATTTACGTCACACACTACATAATGCGCCTCAACTTCCTTCGTGTTATAGCGAAAAAAGCCGATCGGTGTGCACAATACACTGCAATAAAGAGCTCACATGGCCCACTTAAGGATGTTAAACAGTTGTGACGAGACACACATCCAATCTTCTTGTCCTGTGACAGACGGATTATTCTTCGACCTTCATCGACGTTCTTCCTGATGGGAGATAGGCCCCTAACAGAGCTCTATAACTGCGACGTGCGTGGTACCGTTGTCTAGAAGATGAAGTGCTGTGAGTGTGTACCGTGTAATGTTGTTGTCCCGGTAGTGGAAGTTGAGTACAAACTTTGCCATTATCATTTCTCTCAGTTGAACTATCGGCAGTTCTTCATTTTTGATGATGTCATAACTTGGTAAATATTTTGAGACTTTAACACGATGTTATGAGTGTGTGTAGTGAAGCTTATGGCTGGATTGATTGTGATGCTCTGTTTGTTAGATACAATAGATAATATTAAATACGTCGCAGGAGAACTTCATCCTTTTAAGGGTGCTCGTTTATAAAGAAAGATTTATCTGTTACAGCAAGTTATGAGATTGCTTCTTTAACGACCTTTGTCGTGGTGTTGGAAACGCCATCTGGACGTCTTTAATTCAGCCTCGAGCGCTGCTTGCGATACACTTCAAAAGAACAAAAGCAAGTAGGAAAGGAGAATCCGCAGTAACGTTAGCCTTGCGCGAACTGAGAAATCAGCAAAAGTATTCGAATAGTCAATTGTTCGTAGCAGGTATTTTACAGCTCGAGTAGGCTACAATGTCGAGCATCAGCATTAATTGATAAAAAACTTCAACTAATGCTGAGGTAATTTTATTTTTCATCAAAAGTGCACGTACATTACAGGGATTAAAATGGACCATTCGTTCAGATTAACCTGAGAACAGCAGCAAAGAATTTGTACATTCATGATTTTAAAATGTAACGGTAAGCAGTAGGTCATTTCCTGATTGAATGTAGAGAACTTGATGTCGAAAAATTCAAATTTTATAAATAACTTTTGAAGTATTTTTAAAAAACAGAGTTAATGATATATCTGATCAGTTCTTATGCAGCTCTGAACGTACGAAAAATACAAGCACTTTATCATGAAACCATAGAACGGCATTCCTACGGCTAATTTTGCCACAGGTATCACAATGGAAGACAAGAAGATATTGCAGTTCTTTAAAGATCATTAATTTGACTGATGAAAATTATTTTCGTGTCTATCAAGCGAAATAAAATGCATTCATTTATTGAGATCCGGTCGTTTCCGAAAAGAGCAATGCTACGAGTAGAGCATTGTTTACGCAAGCCAAAACTCTACCCCCTCGTTTACCTTTCCATAAGGCCATCAAGAATCGTTAGGCAGCATAGACATACCCATGCCGTGTTTATACTACGCGCTAGGCGACAATACTTCGGCAATGAAGGCTTAAGAAACTTCCTATTTGTTTTAGTTGAACTTCCTCAAACTCACAGGACAGATTAGTCGATGAGGTTTCCGCCTTTTCCACCTCTAATTGGTACTTGCAAAAGAACAAGTGTTCAGTAACGCAAATTCACAATAAGATCGCCATCGCAAAATGATCAAAAATTGTTTGAAATAGGTGGAAAATATTTCATAAGAAAATTATCATCTCGCTGTAAAAAATGAAATTTCCAATATTTATTTTGTATCTCTGGAACAAGCACAAACTGCAGACCAAACAACGAAAGAACGTCTGCGTTCATATGTATTGGAAACATCGTAAAAATGGCTAGCCTTGAGATTCGTATCAGCCGCCGTCTTCATGACTTTTTATGAGCAGAACTGAGCCTCCTGTACAGACGTACCCTTCAGCAATATTATTGTGAATATTTCTTTATTGAATAGGTAGGTCTCAGAAGAGTTGAAGGCGACTGGCAGTCACGCAATAATAATAAGGTGTTTGTTTTATGTTAGTTGAGTTCTTGTAAGGGAATAAAAAAAGGAGCTTTTACCCTAAAGGTATTTGAAATAACAACACTTGCTGCGATGCGCTGAAAAGCAACACAAGGAAACAGGAAATTCTACTGAGGGACGCTACCCGATCATCTGTGAGTAAACACTCTAGAAAAAAAAGTCCGTATTACTAGGAAGAAATTTCCCTTAGAATCAGAACTCACAGTGTTAAGCAGGGACGAACCCCCTAACTAAGCAGTGATGTGCCACAAACTCTCAACCAGCGTACGTGCGACTGTATACTCAAAGTGCGAGCGTGGCCACCATGCTTCTTAGCTCTAACTCAGTACTAAAGTGACCATCAATTCAACTATGGAGTGACCACCAACTCAGTACTGAAGTGACCATCAATTCAACTATGGAGTGACCACCAACTCAGTACTAAAGTGACCATCAATTCAACTATGGAGTGACCACCAACTCAGTACTAGAGTGACCATCAATTCAACTATGGAGTGACCACCAACTCAGTACTAAAGTGACCATCAATTCAACTATGGAGTGACCACCAACTCAGTACTGAAGTGACCATCAATTCAACTGTAGAGTGACCACCAACTCAGTACTAAAGTGACCATCAATTCAACTGTAGAGTGACCACCAACTCAGTACTAAAGTGACCATCAATTCAACTGTAGAGTGACCACCAACTCAGTACTAAAGTGACCATTAATTCAACTGTAGAGTGACCACCAACTCAGTACTAAAGTGACCATCAATTCAACTATAGAGTGACCACCAACTCAGTATTAAAGTGACCAATTCACCATTAAAGTGACCACCAATTCAGCACTGAAGTGATCATCAAATTAACACTGAAGTGACCACCAACTCAGCCCCAAAGTGACCACCAACTCAGTACCAGCGTCACCATCACGTGTGAATAGTGCCAGCAACTTTGACGGGACCATCAATTGCGCATTGGTGCATCCACAAAAGCAAAGCGAGCTTATCGTACATTCCTGACCGTGCAAACGGGATGCTCGTCGCCTTCGTGATTATTTTTCAAGTCGTGATAGAGGGAATGCGTTCGTCATGGAGAATTTTGCGGAAATGGAATAAATAAAAGTGGCGTCACACCCCAGCAGTATGACTCGAGTAATACGCAATTATTTCTACGTTGATTGATTAATTGAAGCCCATTATATTGAATTCATCCTCAAATTTAGTCAATTCACACGTTTTCCTCAATTCTACAAGGACACCTTACCAGCTTTCTGTTTTATGAAAAAGTAACAACGAAGTGTACACCAACGGTTGCATCATTGAGACAAGAATATATCATTTAAAAAACTGCCAAAATTACCCACGTATGCATCAAGCATTCGATTAACTTCTAGCTGTTGATATGCAAGATGCGCAACCCTACCATTCACGCTTCACCATTTACTACTCAACAGGTGTCAGACTTCACAGAGCATGTGAAGGAACCCCGAGAAGTGGAGGAAATAAACTTAAGAAGAAATAAAGATGAGAAGAAATAAATTTACCGTACATTCGCTGCAGCCGTGAAATAAATTTAAGAAGAAATAAAGATGGGAAGAAATAAATTTAAGAAGAAATAAAGATGGGAAGAAATAAATTTACCGTACATTCGCCGCCGCCGTCGAGCCCAAGAAGATAAATCAAGTAACCTTAGTAGACTAGCCGAAGCAGACAACCAGCAACACAGTGAACCCCTCCTCGCCCCGCACACTCCCCGTCCCCCAAAGTCCTTGGAAGCCCTTTTGGGGCTCCGGCGCTGCGAAGGCCACGTACATGCGATCTGCAGCTCCGGCTTCTCGGTCCTCTAACTCAGGCACAGCGGGCAGCAGTGCAAGGTGCTCAGGCATGGTAATTTCCTGATGAAAGGCGCTCAGGTACGGTGATTTCCTAATAAAAGGCGCCCAGGTACGGTGATTTCCTAATAGAAGGCGCTCAGGTACGGTCATTTCCTAATGGAAGGCGCTCAGGTACTGTGATTTCCTAATGGAAGGCGCTCAGGTACGGTGATTTCCTAATGGAAGGCGCTCAGGTACGGTCATTTCCTAATAGAAGGCGCTCAGGTACGATCATTTCCTAATAGAAGGCGCTCAGGTACGGTGATTTCACTGAAACACTGTCAGACACGGCTATTTCCTCATTTCCTAATGGGAGGTTCTTAAATGCAGTATCTCAAGACGGAAAGGCGCCCATGCAAAGTAATTTCTCAATAGAGAGCAGTCAGGGACAGTAACTTTAGAATAGAAGGCGCTCAGGCATTGTAATATCCTAATGGAAGGCGGTCAGGTACGTTATTTCCTAATGGAAGGCGTTCAGATACAGTAACTTTAGAATGGAAGGTGCTCAAGCACGTTAATTTTCCAGTGGAAGGCGGTTAGAAATGTACAATAACTCATGGATGGAAAGCGCTCAGAAGTAGTAACTTATTAATGGAAAGAAGTTGGGTAGAATGAGGAGCCTGTAAAAGCCACGTAGTATAGTGGACAACCGAATAAAAGAAGTTTGGTAAAGTGAACAACTAATGGAAGGCTGTCAGGGATAGTAGGTAGCCAATGGGAGGCTATCAGGTAGAGTGGGCAACCAATGGAAGGCTGTCAGGTACAGTAGGTGGCCAATGGGAGGCTATCATGTGCAGGAGGTGGCCAATGGGAGGCTATAAGGTATAGTGGGCAACCAATGGAAAACTATCAGGTATAGTAGGTAGCCAATGGGAGGCTAGCAGGTAAAGTGGGTAACCAATGGGAGGCTAGCAGGTAAAGTGGGTAATTAACGGAAGGCTATCAGCCAGTGGCGCAGCCAGCCGAAAATTTCGGGTGATGGGGGGGGGGGGGGGGG
>JACJUY010005068.1:20953-33812 GCA_014220935.1 Platorchestia sp. MABIK
TCATCTGAATACCGCGAATTTTGCGTAATTGATTAACAGACATGCAATTTAACTTACAATGCACGTAAATTTTATCTCTATTTTCAGTGTAACAAGCTTACAGACACATTTTAACGTAATTTTCCCCGAGCATCTGTTTCAAATTGTTTCATTATAAGCTGCTATGAGCTAACAATGAGAGAGCTTTACGAGCATGGGATCCACAAGAATTCCTGAGCCATAAAACCGCAGGCAGCGTGTCTCAGAGATCAAGTGCGTAGGTCGAGCAGAAGTAGCGCTCAGAAATTTTGCCCAAGTTAGAAGTCATGTTGCGTATTTTAATAACTGCTAAAATCGCAATTGTACATCATGTCTGACTTAATCCATCCTTCTCGACTTAGTTCAGTGTCACTTAATTTTTTAATGTGCTAAGTGTAATGTGTTCTCAGACTAAGATTATTGCATTACTTAGTAGGTGGGTGCTGAGATAGGGAGAGAACGTTTATAAACCATGCATGATGGTTGGCTGAATGAGTCATGTCAACAATGCTTTGGACAATTATATTTTTCTAATCTCCAATTAGCATTCAGTGGCATTTGGCTGCAGAAGTAGTAGAATTTACACGGAAAATAGACCTAATTTGGAGCGTGCGTATTAGTGACATGGGGAAAGTAAATTTTCTCAAGTCATGTGGTAGAATTTCAAGACGCTGCTCACGCCGCTCAGAGCTTAATTTGTAATGCCTTAGTGTAGCTTAAGCCATCTGCACGACTGACAACTTGTGTGATTGTTGTTTAGATGCATAAAGATACAAAAATTTTTTTTTGCTTCATCATTCCAAAACATTGGCAAAAACGAGATGCTAATTACTCATTTTGTAAATCAACAAATTTTACAAGCCATTCAAGCTGATCAAATATTATTTGATCTGCAGTAAAAAAAAAAATATATATACATATATGTATAGAACTGTCATAAAGATGTCTACCGTGCATGGCGACTAATTTTAGAGTTTCTTGCCACTTTTATGAGCCGTGGAAGAATTTGTGATAGCATTTAAGTCCTTATATTTAGTGATGAACACGTTAGACGCATGATGCGAATGAATGGTATTTTCATTGAGATGTATTGGGATCTAAAATTGGCGGAAATGCAAGTGGTGAAAATCATGCCGTTTATTTTGCGTTATGCTGTCTTAGGGCAATCGTACCTCTACACATGGTGTGATGTTTCTTTACAATGCTTTTTGCGTTCGATGAATAACCACCCTGCAGTTAGAGAGAAGCGTACATTGCATTATAAGCTCAATTTTATATATATTCAAGTCGCCGTATATACGAAATTATAGCTTTCAAGTTAAATACAATCTGTAAAACGCAAAATTTCATAACTTTGGTGACACCGGAATCTGCGAACCAAATTGGTCTGTTTATTCACAGGGTGTCAATGAAGATTAAAAAATTGTGATGTAAAACTGAGAAAGTGATGAACTGCAGCTGTGATGAAAATATTATCAACAAAGCATTTACAAGTGGTAGGATATAACCGAGTGTGTGAAACGACAAGTGAAGCTGAGGATGCACTGGGATTTTATGGCTTTTGCTCGACAAAGGTTGTGAAAGTCTCTGGGGCACTCGGGCTCTTGTTGTCTGTGTCTGTGGGTCAAGTGTGAGGTATCGTGCGAGCTAGAACGATTGTACATCAATAGGGCAGTACACGTAACAAATAATGGCCAGTAACATTGAAAGATGCGTGAATTTTAAATGACCGGAATTTTAACTTAAGCTAATCATAACTCCTTTTTTTTGCACTTTGTCCTTTACGAGTTATGGAAATTTGAAAAGTTTTCCTTGGTTCGTGCCGTGTATCAGTTTAATTAAAGGATCAGAGTAAGTAATGAAATTATGTTGCTATGCTTGTGTGATTTAAACGGTCAGACTTTGGGTTGCACAAAAGAGCAGCACATAGAACGTGTAAGTTACGGGTTAATGCAGAAATATGTATATTTTTACATAAGAACATATTAAGTAGTATATTAAGTTCAATAAAATGAAAACTGATTCCGGTGAAGTTCATGTCTGTGTGTTCGCTCGATGAATTTTGCCATGTTATCCGGCTGAGCTGACCCCGTGATCTTGATGTGCTGGGACATTTTCATTAGTTCTAAGTGTAATAGAATAAGAATAGTTCCTGTATTCTGAACCTATCATGTGCGTAACCAGGAACTTCTGCTCCTTCCGCCTGGTGAGCTTTGATTGAGGGATATTGGTATAGGAACTGTTATTTAAACACCGAAAATGACGTATTCTTTTCCCTACTCACAACTACCTTAAACTTGAAGCATATCGAGTTAAATTGGTTGTGGGTGGTAATTTCACCGATTTTGACTAACGGATTTGTCCACTGGCGAAGGGTGTATCGATGTCTGTGGTTCATTATCGCACACGCAAATTCCATCTTGAGAAATAAATGATCATAGGCAGGTGATACTATACCCGGGTTTCGTATTTGGAGCTTTGACTTCAGTACTTCAGACTAGCTGTTGTGAGCGTAATTCCTTCCGCTTCTACACACCGGTAGTGATTGAGAACACTGAATGTTAATGTACTCCAACCTTAAGAGATATGCAAAAACACACGTAGCATTAAGACACAAACATTTCCGTTACATAAACGGGTTGCAGACCTGCAGCATAACCCGAAATTTTTTATATAGAGTGATGTTATCGTATGCGACGCATCGCTCATCCAGGGAGATGAATTGAATAATAAAATGTACAGTCTCGGGGCTGGGATCAGGTATAATGTTTTCTAATGCAAATGATAATGCGTTCAATTATTTTCTTATTTTGTGTCTCGTTCGGATCGTCTGAGCTGCCGTATACGGCAAGGAATGATTTACGTCGGATCAACGTCATACTTATTCGCATTTGTAGCTTGAAAACTTGCGTACGAGATTTCGGCCCATTGGGTAAATCTCTCGATGCTGCGTAAGCAATTTATGTAATATGAAATTCAGTTGGTTTTTTTTAATGCGATGCAACAATCGAAGCCTTCGAATAAAAAACGGGGCCACTCGCATGTTGCTGGAAAGCTAGAATGTGTTCAACGTTCTTTAGGAAATATTTCATGTAAAGCAGTAACCTGTCACTCGACACTTTTGAATGAAAAATTTAAGTTTGTCTCGCCAGTTGATACCTAGTTATTGCTGTACTTAATTAAGTATTAGGAATTCTCATGCGTCATTTCCTATAGAAAAAAGTTGATTAATAAAGGAGAGTAATTACACGGAATCCAGTAATTGGAAGAATTGTGCGTTTATTGCGATAAATGTCGGAACGACATTTGAACGAGATGCAGTAAAACCCAAAACTAAAGGCAACGAAAACTATAAACTCTTCAGAGCCGGACTTCAGGTAGACAGGCGGGTGTTCGACTTGCGGTCTGCGACTGTGCCGTCATAGGAAGCAGGCACCGTGCTCTGTGGAGNAGTTATACAAGGTAAGTTATAGTTTTTAAGTTATACAAGGTAAGTTATAGTTTTTAAGTTATACAAGGCAAGTTATAGTTTTCAAGTTAAACAAGGCAAGTTATAGTTTTCAAGTTAAACAAGGCAAGTTATAGTTTTTAAGAATGCATGGGTGACGTTGTCCCAAAAACCCAGCTCACGGAATGGCAAGTAATTGGTCGAACATATAGTTTACGAACCTCCAAAGAACTTGTGAGCCTCAGGACGTACCGAGAAGCGAAGTCAGGCGAGTAGACGGGTGAGCGGTGCAGTCAGCAGCAAGGAAGGCGCCTCAGCCTCTCATCTTCCGTCGGTTCGGTCCTCAATAATAGGGAAGAGCAGCGAAACGAACGAAATGTCACCGGCGCCCCAGCGTTGGTTGCAGGGGAGATTCCGCCGGCGATGCAGAATAAAGGCTGTCTAGGCTTAGTTGCAGAAGTATTAAGCTGATGGAACGAGTTTGCTTGTTAGAGGCGATCTGATCTGCGATCGAGAAATTTAGCGACGTAAGTTTGGCTTGGCTGAAATGGTGCATTTATCTTGTCGTATTCAAAGAAAGTAAGCTACAGTTCAAACCAAAGACAAGCCACCGCTAGAGCTGGGTTGTAGAATTTGTTACAGATCAATTAAATTTAATTTGTTAAATTTACCGTAATTAAATTTAATTTTAAGTTCTGAAGTGCTACTTCAGGTTTATAATTAATCTAATTTAGTCTTAAAATTAAGTTCATGAACTAGAAAGCTTAAAGTTAATAAACGATAAACGGATACAGGAGATCCTGTAAATTTATTGTACACTTCCGCCTCACATAGGGCAGATTTTGAAAAAGTAAGAGAAATATCTATCATTGTTATTGGATCGACAATGTGTGTGCGTAGTCTCTCGACCACAACGTGGCAATGCTAGACTAATAACACCGAACATTTACATAAGAACTTCAAAACTACGGTGGACCCCAAGCCCGCTCTAGACAAACGTACGCACGCCAACCAATCAGCTTCTAGCAGCCATAACTCGCAGCTGACGTCATTGTTGCCAAGGCTTTCAATTGGCTGCGTATCCAGGCTTTACTACGATACTCGTTTGGATTGAAGGTCTAATTTTCATGCTAAAGTTATAAACGTTTCTGGGCGTAGTAAGGATAGTGAAAGCCACAATAGTGAATTGCGGTTTTATTGACAACACTTTTTATTAATATTTCATTCACAATACATACACGTAAATGCGCATTCATGTACATATATGCAATTCATGTTTCGAGAGCCACCCGCAATTAGGTTAAATTCATGTCCTGAATGTGGTAAAATAATCAAAGAGTGCAATGAGCTCAGTAGTACATTTGTTATAATTTTTCTTCGGAATCGAACACCAAAACGGTGTAGAAACGCTCTCGAAAACGATTAGGCATGGGTATACAAGTTTGCATCTAACAACATTTTACATACTTTTTTGGCAAATTACAGGCTTTGTGTAGGTGTGCGTTAATTTTTAAATAACATGGAACATTTACTTTTTATCCTAAAAGTGACATTTCGTGAATTTCAATGCTTTCTATTTGAGCAACGAAACACTTTGTCGCTCCAAGTTTTCGTCTCAATTTGCTATGACCATCAACAGGGGAAGTCAATGTATTTTGGAAAATTTCTTTGCCAATAATTGCGCGTTTCTAATATATGGAACAATTATTTGCAAATGATTTAGAACATAAATTTCGAAAAAGAAATGTCGGTGTCATAAATTCTTACGCTATTATTTTATTGAAACAATTAATAATGAACTAAAACGCATCAGGCTAACAGCCAAAGACGACCTGTAGTAAGTTTCTTCCATGCGCCAACATTCCAAGCAGCAAAATTTTTATCCAGTATTTTCCATCTGAAAACTAATGATGCACTGCAAAAATTGATTAGTAGTGTTCTAGCAACATTGTATTTGAAGGAAACATATCACCCAAAAAATAACATGCAAGTTTTCCACGATACAAGGAGTTGTCCAGGTGCATACCACCTGAGTGTTGCTCTACACCTGATACTAACAATTTTGAATGAATTAATTAACCCGTTGCGACGGTCTTGCAAGTAAATTAACCCGCCAGTAACGTTGTCGCGTCGCTTGCAAAGTTATTTGAAGCTTCCACAACTTGTCAGGAGTCAAATATATTCAATGGAATCATGAAATGAACACGCACGTCAGTGGAATCTTTTTCACATAAGCCCCGCTACTAATGTAACACATACGTACACCCACTTGTAACTTTCGAAATATTGCACTTATCGACTTCAAATTACTCTCAAAAGAAAGATTAGATTAGATCATCAGCTAGTTTAAGCCTCCCTATCCGCAACAAAGGCGATCCAAAGAGAGGAAGGAAGAAGGCACCATTTAGGATGGAGTTAAGGGAACGCGGAATCTATGCAGAAAGGGCAAAGAAACAGTAAGATAAGAAAGAAGTTTATGAGACAAGATCAAAGTTGAAGTAGAGAATAGTAGGCGCTGAAAAAACAGGACAGCAGTGAACCAAAAAAGATAGTTTTTAACGTACATAAGCATTTCATTTCAACACAAAGAAGGCCTACCTAACTCTCAGCTCGGGCCCTCACATTGTCCCCCTGGGAGCGCTAATTCCCATAGATACAATATTTGTATCCCCCTGAGGGGAGCTCAAAAGAAAGATTAAAACATTAAACGATTAACGCGAAGGAATGTTTCAATACTTCTTTTGAGCGTAATTAGAGGTTGATAGGTTCATTATTTCGAACGTTAAAAGGGGGTGAACTTGTGTGTTGGATTAGTGGCGGGGCTTATCTGGAAAAGATCCGGTCAGTAGAACATCGATGCGATCATGTGTTGCGTTAGCGGAAATAAAAGTGCAATAATTGGAAATATGAATAAATGCGTCACTCCCTTTCAAAGCTGTTTCAGAAACGCTACGTGGAAGATGCATTCACAGTTCACAGCCCTTGCAGACGATATACCTACTACGATTTTTCAATATAAGAATAGTGTCAACAGTATTACTAAATTCTCAATGGAATTGAAAACCAATAGATGCATCTCTCATCTAATAGTTCTCCTAACTGAAGGCAGACTAACGTTCAAGGTGTACCGTAAACCCCCACTATGGAAGCTACTTAGATTCTTTCACATGCCAGCCTTTACTCTAAAAACAGAAGCATGGTAAATTATCATATATGTTAGTTTAAGCCTTCCTAACCACAACAAAGGTGTTCTAAAGAGAGGAATGAATATGTACACGGAAGTCTATGCACACTGTGTGCTCTCACAAGGGCCTTCTTTGTGCGGTGACACAATGCTGCTGTGCCTTAGAAAAATGTGTATGTGATGACTTTTCAGCAGTCTTTTGAGCTTTCAGCTGTTATCACTCACCCTACTCGGTCCAATTTTGGCTTGTAACTTGAAAAATCCTTCTTGCTACAACTCACAGACACTTCAATGAAGTATGAACTCAGTGGTTATTTCAACACGATCAACCTGTGTTGTTACCCTCCATGATGCTGAAGAGCATTGTTAGCTGGTCACTGGTGGCACGCCTAATTGCACAAGTGGCAGGCCTCGATAGACGCCCCAGGAGTGGCAGGCCTCACAGCATCAGGAGCAGGAAATTCAACACCAGCAGCTGATGGAGAAATACAGGAAGAAATTTAGAACAGTGATATATCAACTTGAATAAAATTGAAGCATACTACCCAATAAGTAGCACTTCCAGCAACCTTAATTTTTCTTGTGTTTAAGGATCCACCACCATGACATGATTTCACAGAGCAAGTAAAAGGGAATGAGCAATATACTCATTTGGGCCAAGTACCATTCATAATAAATTCCCAGGAATGTAAGAGTCATTAGGCTCCTAATAAATAATCCATATAATCTGGCAATGCTTGTAAATTATCCATACGCAATGTGTGACTCAGGATGTGTTGGCCCCTCATTCATGAGTAACCAAACCATTTTAAAAACACAAGCGTTTGAAATATAAGAAATAAGTTATTTTTACCCCATCAGATGCAAATTCATCATGTAAAATAATTTAATAATTAAACTGAATCATCCTATTACCCAGCTTCTATCCTTTTTATCTTGTGAACTGTTGCACAGATCCTTATGAAATTTTCACAGCTGATCACACACAAATATAAAAGATCTAATCATGCTAAAAAGAAAAATTAATTAACATGTTACTGACTTGCACACCCTATTATGGCTATTAGGTTCAATGTTTATGAATGTTTTAAAACAAAATATTTACTGTTTCTTTTTTGACAACAACAGTGCATGTAGGATTTCCTTCAAAAATGCTGTTTATTGTTCAGCACATTAGAATACAACAAATTCTGGATGTAAATGAATTAAATACTACCCATCATTGCCTACACGACATTTTTAAAAGTGACATTTCTTAATTATAAAAAGTGGTTAATAATAAATTAATGTGATTTTCAATTTTAACATGATCTGATTTCAAAATGCACTTCACTTTTTCAATGTGTAAATTTACTAATTTCAATGAAAAAATTCTTTATCTTAATAATCTTTTTTCGGGGTTTCTTTGGAGTTAGCCCCGTTGGTTAAATTTTTAATAACTAAACCTGCCGCTAGGTGGCGCCACGTGTTTTAAGCTCAACTCGACGCGAGAAAAACGGATACACCATCCACGGCTCTCTATCACTCACCCAACCCAACCCAACCAACCAACCAAACCCAACCCAACCCAACAACTGACACAATTATTTTTAATTTATATTTATGAGGGAAGCTTTTACATATATCGCTAATCAACTTTTCGAATACATCTACTTTATTTACTTTACAAAGTGGCGCCATCTCTCGCGTCGAGTTAAGCTTAAGACTAGTGGCGCCATCTGGTGGGAGGTTTAGTTATCGAATATTTAACTAACGGGGCTAACTCCAAAGTTAAACCCTTTTTTTCTTTTTAAGTGGCTTTCTATTCATTCAATTTAAGTCAAATTTCAATTTGAGAGTAAAGTTCAAAACAATGGAAATTCCATTTATCCTGAACAAAATTTGTCAGAAAGGCCTCTTGATTATGCTTTTTCACCTTGAATTATCTGAGGCAAATCCTATTTAAACTTTGTACAATCACCATTGGTGGCCAACTCTGAATGGCCGCCTATTGTAAACCACTTTGTTTGATCACTTTTCATTGCATTAAAAGTCACCTCTGAAAGTGACCAGATTTAAGACAAGATGTTGACACACTCAAACCTGAATCATTCATTTTAATGCTAAGTAAAGTCAGAGTAGGTCTACTATTATTTCTCTACAAGGCTACATAAGTGCAGAAACCTGCATGATTGTTCTTTAAATTAAAATACAAGCAATGAGCAATAGAAAAATAACAGAAGTTTAAAAGCAAAACAATTTTTGAAACAGATCATGCAGGGTTATTCAGAGAATCATGATAGCATAATGATTACTCTACGTAATAGCTGAGCATACATTATTTTTCAAAATCTAATAATTAGTCATTACTTTTACCGAGCTAAACCCATTTTACGAGGAAAATTAAAAATCATTTATATTCCAGCAAACTGAAAAAACTTAAGTAAAAGACAATGGGTGTACATTCAATGTGTGTAACAGTCACTTATTCAAAATAATACTAATGAGGTTGTTTGATTGTGTTAATTTAATCTGAAACAAACAGTTAATGCATATATAAAATAAATAGGAAAGCAGCCAATTTGTGACATTTCAATTAACATTTATTTATTTATTTAGTTTAAAAAAATAACTTTTAAAATGGCCTTTGAAACTAAATTTTGCACAAAAAGAATATGATATACTAATTTTAGTGTCAATTAAAATTTTGGGTTATCTAATGTTTTCATTATTTCAGTATCAGCTACAAATATCATATTTTGATAATAAAAGTTGAAGCATCTTTAAATATTTTCCTTCATCTGCTCCATGCTAGTATGAGTCAATTAAAAAGCTATTCTTTTCTGNAAGTTTACATCACTAAGGATAGCAGTGGAGTGGGCTCCAGCAAAACATGAGAACCATGAGCTCAGTTCTCAGAGCAGAGTACTTGTTCAAACAGATTCTAACATAAGAACACTAACATTATTATAATACACATATACATTCAAGGTGCTACAATAAAGATTTCAACATTTCTGACGGGAGACAACATGGGTTTATAGTCTGAACGACAGAGATTCTCTGCACACACACAAGACCTTTTCGGTATTTCGGAAATATCATCCATCTTTAACGTTGCATTGTAACACGGTTGAATTTAATCAAACATCGAGCACTTTAAGCGTACGCAAGAAGCCATTTTAACTTCTGCAGCTACATCGCAACAGTCACCGCCGCCCTAACCAGATGTAAACAAAGTCACGTGACGATTTTTGATCACGTGACAATTTCTTGGCTCCGTCATTGGCCAATTCGCATCTACGTCATTGTTAACAGTGCTGAAATTCACTTAGTGATAAGTTGGGTATCTTCTAGTATATGATCTGTGCTAATGTGGGCGATCGTAAATTCAAGTTATCACTCATAATGCGAACCTCAGGGGTCTTAACTGTACTCTCAGCCGGCGGGAGAAGAGTTGTCCTAACCTGTTGGCTTTGTAGATAATGATAAACAAGGAGTTCTTCACGGAGAAAGCAGGCTGACGAGCCCATTCAAAGGAACTACACGCGTGTTAACGCGATACGCTTGTGATACCACCGAGTGATGAACGATCTGAGGATGGAATTCTATTAGGAAATTGAAATATTCATTACCTGATTCCATGGGTACCTCCTGATGACTTGTACAGTAATAACATGGAACTATTCAACTGAAGTTGTTCGATGATAAAATAATGTTTCGAGGTTATATTTCACCTCCATTTGAGATCTTTTACGTGAAAACCAAGAGATGGAAGGCGTAACAATTCCATTTCAATGTGCCAAGTTCGCTCTATTAAATGATCGCATCATGTTTTCTTTGTATTTTATGTCATTGGATTGCTGAAGGCGGATCAAAAGAATAACATGTCATGTGTGTTTTAATCCTTGTCATTGTACGTCTATTTTTATCAGATGCGAAAAAAAAGAAAAACAGTTTATTTCCAATAGAGATGGTACAAAAGTACCATCATTGGTTTTTAAAATATCTTAAAGCTAACACACTTGAATGATACACACACACGAGTATTGTAATACCCATGTCACTAGTCGAAAAAGGATTGAGGGCAATGTACTCCTAATCTTGCTTAAACTACATTTGATGATACATGTAATGATAATTATAAGAGATAACACAACTTCATGACTTGGGACAGTTTACATGTACATGACATAAAACTTTGCAATTCTTGACGCCAGAAAATAATATATGAATCGCTTGTTTCGGCAGATGTTCAAAAATATCATTTCAAGGAAGGCGTGAAAAAAATATAGATATATAAGCATGTGGAACACGAGGATTACAAGTTTTGTATTTCTAATTAAATCATTTTAACATAACGATCATTAGTTGATAAGCATTTAATTTAAATATAAATGGATGATCACACAAAAAATGTAAAGTTGTTACGGGAATGCTTAACAATAATAAAGAGATGACGATTTCGGTAATGTAACAAATTGAGAGTGAACAGAAAGAGACCACTATTTCTAGCTAAAAATGCCAGTTGTCGGTTTAGTACACACATGTGCATATAGACATGTAAATATATACACATATACGTGCACATACATACCTACGCACACACATACACCCAACACGTAAACATACACAAATACATTTCTATGCATCGAGGAAAGCACAAGACATACGCGTTCTTTAAAATGCTGTGCGATGTTCTGAAATATACGATAATGAGCAAAGGAAATTCGTGACAACTTTTCCAGTATGTGTTGCTGCTTACAATTTCTAATGAAATATTGTAACGATGTTTAATTAAATATTGTATCGAAAAGATTATTGGGTCATAAGCGTCTGATTTATCACATGCGGGTGACCGCGCAACAAATACATGTATATTTTTTATCAATGCTTTATAATTATGAAGTGAAATGAAGTATCACGTAGTGACACATTCACCCATCTACGCACGCATAGCGTGCACACGTACATACATACACAAGGAAGCATGTGCGCAAATGTCAGCATAAACTAGCATTCCAATCGAGAAACACCGAGAAAATACCTTTTATTATGGCCTGAAATTTATGAAATTTCCGTGCTAGAAATAGTGGCACAAAACAGTCTATCTGAATCAGAAACAGGAAAACGATTGTCCTACAACGGTTCCCAAGTACAGAAATATTTCCAGAATTTGTGAGGCCTAGCTAGGTACGGTTTTTATAATATACTCTAGAGCGTAAGAGATGATTTGATAATTGCAATACACTAGCCTAACAAGAGCATTTCAGGATATGAATAAGAAACAAAACATGAGTGTTCTTATGGGTTTCATATTAGAAAAAAATCACATTATCTTTGAACTGAGGCGCAAAATGTCTGCAATTGATAAACATACATAGGTACCACATTTTACATGTACAAGATATTTAAGCTTTGGATTGCTTTGCAATAATAGAATGAAATGATGTGTTGGGTAGTTTTAGAAGTTGAGAGTGAGAAAAAAGGCTGGTATTCATAGTTTATATACCAGTTGCTAGTCCAGTACACACAGGTGTAGGTGCACATATGCTCACCCAAATGCGCACATACACCCATATTCGTGCACACATATACAAATAAGCATGTTTGCAAATCCCAGCGTATAGGCGATCAAATCGCAATTCCTACGCATACATTCCAAACTGTTGTGTGATGTCTTGAATCATAAAAAAAATGAGCAAGGGAGAGGATTCAGCAATGGAGATACCAGGCAAATGAGATTCGTCAATACGCGGTCGGTGTGTTCTGTAACGAAGAATTATCGTTGAGAAGTAAGATGACGAATTATTTTGGCTTTAAATTCTCTCGGTCTTTGAAGGATTTTAATACTCAGGGGAAGTTTGTTCCACAGTAGGACGCCTGATATTGACAGAGCCTTTTGCCCTGTGTGAGATGAACGATAGCTGTTGACGAAGACATTGTTGTTTCTGTTCGGCTTTTGGTTGGTTACAGTGGGTGGATGGAAACGTACTATTTCAGCATTGCTCTGAGGAAGGTACAACGAGGAGAATACTTATTGGGTCCTCTGCATGAGGAGCCTTTCTTGAATAGGAATCCAACCGAATTTATTAAGGAGAGGAGTTACGTGATCACTTCTTTTGAAATTATCGTTGCATACCACCTTGGCTGCGATGTTTATGCATTTTTGTAAATCCCTTTGAAGGCATTGAGGTAAGTCTCCCCATACTAGGCTGCAGTAGTCAATG
>JACJUY010005068.1:34382-64145 GCA_014220935.1 Platorchestia sp. MABIK
TATAGGCGTATTGATTTCGGTGGAGTAGATTTGACTCGTCCAGGTGAAATGATAATTGATTTGTCACCACTTTCTCCAATATTATGGACATGACAGGTAAAAGACTGATGGGCCTGTAGTTTGATGCTGTATTTAGGTCACCACTTTTATGCAACGGTTTAATAATGGAGTGTTTCCATTGGTTTGGAAACGTGTTGGTTTCTATTGATGCGAGTGTTATTCGTTTTGCGTATGTAAGATTATGAGTACCAGATGTGCGTTTCCATGTGTATTGGTTGTTCTTTTATCGTTAGGGTGCCTAAATAATATGATGTCATGTGAGTTGTCTTCTTTTTAAGCGTCTATGTTTGTACCAAATGTACGGATGAAATGTAAGGATTGTCAGACATACAGTGTCAGGAGCAGCATCGCATTGAGTTTTTTAAAAAATTTTTAGCTGAAGACAATTTTATCTTGCGATAGAAAAATTGACCCAAATTTTCAATTTGGTCCAAATTTTTCAGACAGGAAAAGAAAAAAGAAAAAGAAAGAAAAAACATATATTTCCAATAAAGTACAAACATGAAACGTCGATACATTGGATTTTAAAACATGCATAGCGGGGTATTGTTATGATACATGTTAAGTCAGTAACATTGTATTCGCAAAAAAGCGCGCGAAATAGCCGAACGCGTCAGAGAGGGAAATAGGGAGTGCCTCACCTCAGGAAAAGTGGGGAGTGCGTAGGGGCTAGGAGCTGTAGTGAAAGCTAGTGCGTGCAACTGTATACTTAAAGAACCGATTGCAACATAAATACGTAGCATAGAAAAGTAAATGGTTAAATTTCATTCTCTACGAGTAAGGGAACAAGGGATTTTGAGAGTTCTAAAAAGTTTTTGAGAGGGCTGTGTGTAGTAATACTAGATGGAAGCGAGGGACACATCAGCATAGAGAGGTGACGCGTAAGAACGAGCCAATGGGAGAAGCGGTAATTTCGCGAGGCCTCTACACAGCCCACAGTTCGCGTCAGGCGTGGGTTAGCCATAAAAGCATAGCGAGGAATGAGCCGGTTTATTTCAGCATTTGCCTGGTTCCGTGTGAGATGTAGGCCCAGAGAGCTACAGAAGGGAGGTGAGAAAGACTTTGTGTGTTAGGAAGTGAAATATCAAATCAATCAGAATACCAATTTTTTCTTTGTGTTTTATTCAAGTGTTGTTCTCAAACAAGGCATTTCGATTTTCTTTTTTTAATCTGGGGTAAAATGGGGTCATTTCTCATATGGAATTCATGTTAAGTGGGATTTTTTTGGTGAACGAACAGTCAATTGAAATATAGTGAGAGAGTTAGTTAAAAGTCTATTGTGTGGGGAGAGGCGCGTTTTGTCTGTAAAGTAACTTATTCAAATGCTAAACTTCTTGTGTTTTTTTCTTGTGCATTCAGACAAAAAATAAATAGGATCAATAGGAATCCAGTGAAGGTAAAATAATTGTTTTTATATTTCACTGAGGGAATTCATGTTAAATGGGACTCTAAACTTCTTGTGTTTTTATTTTCTGCATTTAGTAAGAAGATAAATGTGTTCGAGAGGAATCTAGTCTATTTAGAATCCCCATTGTTCTCAGGGAGGCGAGGTTCAACGAAATGCAGCTTGAGGCTGTCTCGCAGTGCTACACGATGGTGCAGACCGAACTGAGGCATCATTGCATGGCCATCTACCCAGCTACATCAGGGAGGTGAAAAAGGCAGCTGAGCGTGGCAGGGTTTACAGGCGCCAAGAGATACTTGCAACCCCGTGCTTAGTGCTTGTTCGCTCTCGCCAATGTCGCCTGGGATTGTGTGGGCTGTGTTTCTAGCTACAGTGCATCGGTTGTGTTAGCGTTGCAGCGTGGCGCGCGAAGTGTTTACGCTAGGATTGGGTTTCGTAATTTTTTTATGTTCGTTTAGGATGGTTCAGGCTATTCTCGTGTTCATTAGCTTCTTTAAAATAAATTTATCATAAATGCTCAAATAGTTGTTTTATTTTCCCGTGTTGACCTGAGGTACTGAAGTGGGTGAGCAGATCAGTAGCTACTATGTCTCTATTTCCACCTGTTCTATCATTCCTACTTCTGTGTTTCTTCCGCTCTGAATTTTCCTTTTTCCCCTCCAACTATGAGGTTTAAATCCCTCACTACGGATACGGGGGGACGCGCCAGCGCAGCCCCCCTCGTTTCGTGAAATAAGAGTGCACTTTTTTTATACACAATTTTTTCGAATACCTTGCTAATAATTGGTAGTACGGAGATAGGTCGATAATTGTTTACACAGGTTTTTTCACCATTTTTAAATAAAGGGGTTGCTCTAGTAACTTTAGGGGAGTTCGAGAAAGTGCCTAGTAAGAGAGACTGGTTAATGAGATTGGATATCAGCGGGGCTACAATATCAGCAATAATTTTTAGTACTTATGTCGGTAACGTGTGTAACCCCCTTGATTTATTTTTAAGTTGTTTATGCACGCAATTACATCGGAGGAGTTGGTAGGCATAAAGAAAAAGGAGTTGTGTTCTCGAATATGATCCATGTACGAATATGATCCATTGCGAACAACATGTGCTCGCCTTAGCCGTGTGTGTATAGGACCTGACTCCGTGCGGGGAGACCCGGGTTCGAGTCTCGGCGCTGGTGGCGATTTTCTCTGTTGGGTATAGGAGAAAAATTCTAAGCACAATACCCCTCTCTACCCAGGTGTCTGAAATGGGTGCCGGTCTTTGACCGGGGGAAAGCGTCATGGCGTCCCGGTGTTAGTTCTAAGGCATTTGAAAAACTAATGTAAAAGGTGATATGTATCATGCTTCAATTGGAAATAAAGCATCCGTAGATGCCGATGTTGTTGTAGTTGTTGTTGTATTCCAGGTCATCAGTAGGCTCACTTGGAATCGGTTGTGCTCACAGTGGTACAGTGGTTAAGGGATCGGCCTTGCATGTTGAAGACGAGGGTTCGTATCCCGGCACTGGCGCGGCGATTTTCCCCGTTGGGTATAAGGGAGAGCTCAAGCACAATACCCCACTCAACCCAGGTGTCGGAAATGGGTACCGGCTTCACGAGGGAATCGTCATGGTGTCCTATATATAGTGTTAGTTATAAGACATTTGAAAAACCAATGCTTAAGATCATATGTATCAGGCTTGATTGGAAATAAAGCATCCTAAGATGCCGATGTTTGCTGTTGTTGGAATACCATCAGCTATTGTTTTTCCTACGTTTACGAAGAAATCGTTAAAGAGATTAGCAATTTATTTCTTCTCATGGTATGCTACATTATCTTGAACAACATGTTTAATTTTCTTTTCTTTTTATCAGCCTTATTCGGTTTACAGCAAGAGTTAAAGGAGGCGCCAAGTCTTTTTAACGTCAGCTTTAAATTGAGTAAACTTGCGCGTAAAGTAGCTCATTTTTGATGACCTAATCTGATTTGTCACATAGTTTCTGAATCGGTTATATGTTTCTCTAGATATTCGCCTTTCGTAAAGGAGGGCTAGGCAAGTTTGACGTGTCTTTATACCTATCACGATGTCTCCAGTAATCCAGGGCTTTTGTTTATATTTCGGGGTAACTGTACGGGTTACAATTGGGCAACACCGATTGTATGCGACCATTATAGTTTCAGTCAACTTTACTACCGCTTCATCAATGCTCGCTGCATTATTGTGTTGAGAGATGTGCAGTGGTTGTATTGGTTCTTCTAGAATGGTGCGTATTTCTTCTAAATTTGATTCGTTCACTTTGCGATATGAGTAAGTTTCAGCCCGTTGCTTGGTGCAAGCAATATAGACATATTTCTTAACAAGAATGCGCACTTTTTTGATGGAGTATTATACTCTTAGTTTGATGTTTTTTTGTATGGTGTGTTTAAATCATATTTGAATCTTCATGGCGTGAGTGGATACCCATTTAAGTTAGAAGTACATCCTTTCTAACAGTAGGCACTTTGTTTCGGAGCGAGCGTAACGCACGTCCTTCCCACACGGAGTCTCGGAGGACACTTTTCAATAATTTCTCCTGTAATGCGCAACATGACTAGACATTCTTTGAATTCGATCGAACCCTATGTCTTTTGTTGGCTATAAAACTGATTGCAGAGTGCCCAGATATTTGTTACAGCAGTTCCTGTCAACAACTCGATGGCTAATATTCGGTACCACTCCGTTCTTTTTCTGAGTGCAGTATTGTAAGATGTCATCTGATCTGATTTATCAACCCCCATTTAAGCCAGATTGTACTCCAGTACACATTATGGCTCGATTATTTCAGTACCATTTCGATTCATTTTCTCTGAGAGTAGAAGATTGCCTGAATGTTCAGGTACAGTAGACAATGTTAGCACGTTCCCTTTATCTTTCCAGTTGCAACTTTCACTACTTAGCTGTTCATCAAACCTGCAATTTCTCTTTTCTTCAGCTTGGCCTTTCTAACGGAGACGATTGTTTTGTTTTTCCGCACAGTTCCACAGTAGTATGTTTTTCCTGAAGAGTTTTTCGGCTAAGTGAACAGATGAACTGAAATTATCCGCATAAATAGTTAATCCCTCCAGAAGAAGTCTTTAAAGCTGCAGGACATGAGCCCCTGAATGTTAAAATTTTGGTTCTTTGGCCGTGTTGCCTGAATATACAAGAAAATTCCAAGTGTACGAGTTGGGTGTGCAGAGCTAACATAGCTTTATTCCATATTTAGGGGCTTTTCCAGGAATATATTGTCAAATGATTACTCTCCCTCTGACAGAAATGAGAGACTCGTCGATTAAGCGTTGCCTAAACTACTGATATACGCTATGACTCGGTTGTTCCATTCATCAAAACTTATATAGTTAGCGACGAAATTATTGTACACCCCTCGTCTTTTAAAACTTTCTAAAATTACTTAAAAACTATTGTTGCCACATGCATAAGATTTTCACAGGGTGTGATGCACACATATTAGTGACAATAATACGAAGTTTCTAGAACAAAATGTAATCTTTGAAAGATTTAACAAGCTGAACTTAAGAAACACGATAAGACAAAATTATTCATTCAGTGAGTGGTATTACACTTTATTAAAGTGAATCTATAATTTCAGTACATTTTTAATAATCAGTAGCGTGACCTTTCATCTTCATAACATTTAAAAACCTTTTATTATCGTTTTTGACAAGCTTTTCCGTTGTTTCAGATGAAATTTTGTTCCATTCTTCAACGGCGATGCGTTTCAATTCCTAAAGATTCTTTGGAGCTCTCTTGTCGATGTTGACTTTTAATTCCTGCCACAAGTTTTCAATGGGGTTGAGATCAGGACTCATCGAAGGCCATGGCAGCACATTTTATCACGTTTCTTTGGAGCCAGCTAGTTGTAGACTTGGCCGTGTGCTTTGGGTCATTGTCTTGTTGAAATACCCACCGCCTTCCAAGTCCCAAATCATTAGCTGATACTTTCAGGTTTTCGTCCAAAATAGAAATATAGTCATCAGAGTTCATCTTCCCTTCAATTGCAATCAATTTTCTAGTACCCGATGCAGCAAAACAACCCCAAAACATCAGTGATTCACCTCCGTGTTTAACTGCATTCATGTTGGCACAGTGTTCTTCAGCAGGAAAGCTTCACCATTCTTAGGCCAAACTTCTTCACGTCCTTGTGCTCAAAAAGCTCGATTTTGGTTTCGTCATTCTATAATGCTCTCTCACAGAAGCCTCTGTCCTTATCCAAGTGTGACTTCGCAATTTTAAGCGAGCAGCAACATGACATGGTTTGTGGAGTGGAGTCCTTCGAGGTTGGCGTCCTTGTGAACTGGTTGCAATTGAAGGGAAGATGAACTCGGATGACTATATTTCTATTTTGGACGAAAACCTGAAGGTATTAGCAAATAGTTTGGCACTTGGAAGGCGGTGGGTATTTTAACAAGACAATGACCCAAAGCACACGGAGAAGTGTACAACTAGCTGGCTCCAAAGAAATAAAATAAATGTGCTGCCATGGCTTTCTATGAGCCTTTCTTGATCTCAATCCCAACTTGGGGTAGGAATTAGAAGTCATCATCAACAAGAGAGCTCCAAAGAATCATCAGGAATTGAAACGCGTCACCATTGAAGAATGGAACAATATTTCATCTGAAAATACGGAAAAGTTCGACAAAAACTATAATAAAAGGCTTTTAAATGTTATGAAGATGAAAGGTCACGCTACTGATTATTAAAAATTTACTCAAATGATAGATTCACTTCAATGAAGTGTAATACCACTCACTGAATGAATAACTTTGTCTTGTCGTGTTTCTGAAGTTCAGCTTGTTTCTTTCAAAACTAATATTTTGTTCTAGAATTATTCTATTATTGTCACTAATATGTGCTTCACACCCAGTGAAAATCCTATGCCTGTGGTTACAATAGTTTTTGAGTAATTCTAGAAAGTTTTGAAAGACGAGGGGTTTACGAATAAGTTAGTCTCCAACTGTACAATGGATTTTTTTCACCGCAGTCAACTAAGAAACGCCGTGTACGTTTATCAATCGAAGACATCTGCACCAACACGTTTCAAGAAATAATATTTTCTATCTAACATGTCAACTTTCATCAAGATTCATTCATCACTATCTAATTTTTGTACTGTTTACGTCGGTGTTGTTTCCATTTCTTAAATCATGGCAGCTACTTTACATCACAAACAACTAGTAGTTAGGATGCTTTTCAAACTCACAAAATACATCCTGCTGAAGTTTTCAACATGTTCGATGGGCATCAACAGTAAAAAAACGGTAACAAAGATGGTGTTATATTTTACCTCTTCACGCAGTTCCTAAAACTCTGCACTAAATGTTAGCCATAATTGACACGAGATGTGAAGCTAATTTGTTTCAGAAATTACGTCCACATACCCCAATTTGAGTTGACTTACTACCGTTCAATAGTGATTTTTGACGTACCTATAACATCCCGCAAAATCATTGGATACGTTACGTATTTAGCTACTTCCGAGATAACATTTTTAGTTGTGCCTACGTAAGCAATTTCAAATTCTATTAACGTACCAATAAGTGAGGAAAAATTTGGTGGTGTAAAAAATATTTTTAACGGTCAAAACTCAAATAGCTCCCAGTGAAAGTACTGGATACATTCGCTATACATTTCGTCACAAGGCCTTTACATTGTTCAACTGATCCTAAACTCCTTCAATAATGAACATAATTGTTATACTTGAAGCATTTTGTACTATGTATAGGGAAGAACTGTCCAAAACGCTCGATGTTTCACGGCATTTACGAGTGAAGTTTCACCTGTAAGTTTTTTTCCAAGTTTCAAATTGTGCTCATATTGGAAATAGACACGCCTTCCCACATATTTACCATGAAATGCTATAATCTTCTTACATTTCTTACTTCAAAGCATGTCTACAACTGCATAAAATATCATTTTCGTTTCAACGTTTTCAACCCAGTTCAGGGCACAATCGCAATATTTTGCGATTCGCGCGTATTTATTTGTGACGTTCATTGGGTAAAACCGTATATGAGGAGCGCTTTGCAGAAATGGAGCTCAGTGAAAGAAGAGATTTAAATCATTACATCTATCACCGTTATCGTTTCTATTGTTATAGTTCTATAAGGACGATTCCACGTTGTACTGCAATTGTGATGTTCTTTTGGGGTAGATTTTTCCGACCGAAATTTCGAGTTAGGAATAATTATGATAGGATTTTTGGTATCCGCTGCCGCCAGCCTATACTGAGACAACCTATATCAACATAATTGTACGATTCATTCATTGAATATGATCAAATGATTCACTTCGGTTGTCATGATCAAACGATTATATTCGGTAAGCGGGTATCGAGGGCATCAGTAAATCCGTATTTCCAGGGCTATTTCTCACATAAATTTAGTCATTTTTTCCATTCTAAATTTTCATACTTCCTAAATTGCAAAGGGAGTTATAAACATGGAAGATCACTTATTTCACTATCGAACGCTCACAACCATAAATCACAAAGCTGTTGAGATAAGTTGGTTAAGGATGATAGTAATAATGTAGATTCAACTTAGAAATTATATTTTGGGGGGTTGGTAGGTTATGTACGAGGCGGTAGATCACTTTTAAATTTAAGTTAATATTATGATCGAAGTACGATGGATCTCCGAGTGCGATGTCCGATATTAGTTGTCCAAACACAACATTATAACCACGTTAATTAGTTCAAAACTAACCTAGCCCAACGAAAGAGTTACCAAAAGAGCGGAAAGAAGGGGAAAATCGTATATACATTAGGTAACTAGGAATTTATACACAATGTGTGCTCCCACACAGGATACTCGGCGCATTGAAACAAGTTATGAAAAAACATAAAAAACAAAGAGATAATGAAGAAGGGGTATGAAACCTAAATTAAGCTAAATAAGCACGAATGATAAAGCCCAAAGTCTTATTCATATAACATATATAACTGGAGTGTCAATTTTGTAAGCGATCTCGCGTGCCTCTCTGACCAATCAAAGGTAACGCTTGCACATCACTGGACATATTACAGTTGCAAGTGTTCGTGAGAACGCTTATGAAGAAATGGGCATTTGCACTACGCATCCAATGCTTTAGCTAGAAGTGGTTTAAGTTTTGATTGCTGAAACATTTAACCTAATAATTTTGATATTCGTTCAACACACATTTTGAAACACTACATTTCATGATGATGACCAAATTACAAAAGAGGTATTTCCACGTCAAGATATGACAAAAGATTTACCGAGCTCTTCTCACACTTTTGCATATCACAAATATTTTCACAAGCGATGCATGGTACTTTGAACTTTCTTAAGCCTGCTAGGATGCCCTAGTCTCTTTAAAAGTGATGGGTTGTTGAGGTCACTGCAACTGCAGCTGAAGGAAATACTTCAGCGATCAAGCAATGCCCACTTGGGAACCTACATACAGATGGACGTTAAAACGCACTAGTGAAAAGAGTTACAATCATTGATGAAATAAGTCGGGAAATGTTGAGGAATACTTCAAAAGATGTTCCCAAATAAACATAAAAACAAAGAAACATTCAAGAACATGAATCATTGACCTTTGGATCGAACTTATTCTTCTCAAACCATGCTAGAGAGGCGTCGTCTCGGAAGCAAAGATAATCATAGACCACCCTCGGCATTTCATGTTTGAAGGATTCAATTTTCTCTTCTATTCTACAGAAGCCAAGTCCCGAGCGGAGGGCCTGCCTACTCAGCTGCATCAGAGATGCAGGCTCACCTGCACAAATACGTACCCCATTAGTCGATACAAAGAAAAAATACGAGACCGTCAGGGGAATAATTAAACATCAACACTAATCTGGCATTTGAAATAAATCTTGAGGCCTATTTTAGATACAATCTTTCTTAATTATGAAGGAGATTTCTCCTTTAGGGAACCATTTCCAAAAACTGTAAACTTTTTTTCTATTGGACGTACGTCTATGAAAATTTGCAGACTACTAGATCTCCACATTCGTAACAACTTTTATTAAAGAAGTTTTTTCATTTGGGGCATAGAAAATTAATTATATATTCTTTATAATAAAAAAAACATATCTATATATTTTTCATAATAACTCCGATGTTTACAAAGCTAGAGCAATGCGGTTTGTTGCATTTGAAAGTAAAAAATATAATTAGTTTTCAAAATTCATTTTTGTTTCAAAGTTATGACGTCATAAATTTGAATTTTTCTTGTTTGTTTCTTGTTGTTTTAATTTTTTCATTTTTTTAATATAAAATTTAAAATTTGAGGAAAAACATTTAAATTTTTGGAATGTCCACGTTATTTTGCGTCCAATGATACCAAAATCATCACTGTAGCTCAAAAACTGTCAGAGAAGAAGCATTTAGAAAACCCCCCCCAAAAAATGCCGTTTTCTATGATTTCCCATTTTCTTTTCAAGAAAATCGCTTTTTTTCATAGGAGGTAAATGATTCTAAATTGCATTTCCTGTCAGTGTACCAAATTTCATTGCTCTAGGTTCATAAATGAAAAAAGGTCCGAAAGGGGGATGCTCTCCCTCTCTCGGGGGGGGCGCTAGCTCTGGGATCCGTTCCTGATATTTCTACAGACATTCGGAGACATATCTCAAACTCTTTTAAAGCAATAAAAAAACAATCAGGAAAATCTCCTCTTGGATTGAGATGCTCGGAAATGGTTCCCTTGAGTAGTTTAGCGTCCAGATATATTTCTATGCAGGTATTGCATGGCCAGGTCTCATAACGAACAACTTCAGACGTTGAAGCGGAATTAACAACATAGTTGAGAGCACTTTTAGAAGACAAAACAAGTTGCTCGTATCAATGCAACCTTAATGCTAATTTAAAACGATGAAATTTAAATAAAAAATAAAATACATTCAGTAAAACGTGTGCTCTAAACTTCTTGTATAGACGTCCAGAATAGCACACGGTAATCGGCAATATAGAAAACGTCCAAGATAGATCCTTTTTAAGATTCGTTATTCATTGAATAGGTTCTACTGAAAATAAAGGTTTAAAATGAGAATTAAAATAAATGTTCCGATCTCGAGGGTCAGCTCGCCATCAGCAACAACAAAATCCGCCAATTCGATGTAAGGGAACGCCTCTTCCCCTTTCATCTACTCAGGAATATGCGATACGCTCTCATGTGGAGAAATGTGACTGTTCACACAATTTCCAAGTAGTTCCAACAACCTCCAAGACAAAAAATAAAATTGAAGTAATACATTTTCAAAAAGTTTATACAAAAAGTCAACACAATGGGCTTGGACAATTCTCTTATGTCAAGTTTCTAACATCGCATGGGGTCTCATTCTAGCAATTTTCCTCACTCATTGAACACCTTCTCAAAGTCATCTCATACATTGAACTCCATGACAAAGTTGCCTACACTGTTCAATTACTCACTCTGAGCGTCCAATCTTACTAAGTTCAATCATACACTCCTGATTAAAAGTTTAAGACCACTTAAAAATTTAGAAAAATTGTAACTTTTCAGTGATAAATAATTAAATGCATTCAACTAGGAACGGTAATTACTAAAGGTAAAAGGTGAGAAAGACAAAAAATAACAATTGTAACAATTTATTAAGAAATCAAAACTTTTAATGAATGATGACTTTTTCAGTTGATCATAATTATAAGACCAGGGTAAAAAAAGATTTAGTTTAAGGGTAATTTCCGGCATTTTAGATTAGTTACAGGTTGGCACTGATAGCGTAAAGGTTTCACCATGCCCAAAGCAAGCAAACTTTCCAAATTTGAACGTGGTCGAATTGTCGAACTGCATAAGCAAAGCTTGTCGCACCGCGCAATCGCAGCTGAGATTCACCGCAGTAAAACTATAATTTTCAACTTCCTAAAGGACCCAGAAAATTATGGAACAGAAAATTATCTAGTGGTAGACCGAAAAAAATTTCACATGCATTGGGTAGGAGTATAAAACGGGTGGTTTCTCAAAACAGAGGACGGTCTTCCAAGCAAATTAAGGCCTTCACAGATGCTGATTGCAGTGCAGTATGGGACGTTGAGAAGTGGTCTCAAGTTTGGTTTTCAGATGAGAAAAAATTCAATATGGATGACCCTGATGGCTTCCAACGGTACTGGCATGACAAAGAAATCCCTCCTGAAATGTTTTCCACGCTCCATAGTGGTGGAGGCTCCCTTATGGTATGGGGCGCATTTTCCTATAGACTAACCATGGAGATTCAGGAGATGCATGGTCGTCAAACAGCTACTGGTTACGTCGGAATGCTGCAAAGATCATCTTTGTCAGCAAAGGGTCCTCGTCTGTGTGGTGATGGATGGATTTTTCAGCAGTCCACACCGCCCGCGAGACAACGACTTTCTTTCAAGAAAATGGGGTCATTGCTTTGCGTCATTCAGCATGTTCGCCGGACTTGAACCCAACAGAAAATGTTTGGGGGTGGATGGCGAGAGATGTTTATGGAAATGGTAAACAATTTGCGTCAGTAAACGAACTTCGTGCTGCCATCTTCAGGAGCTGGGAAAACATTCCTCGAGCCCTCATGGAAACCCTCGTTTCTAGTATGCCACGAAGAATTTTTGAGGTTATTAACAAGAATGGAGGCAGTACCCATTACTAAGTTCAATGTTAGCTCACCTCAACATCGTTGAAGAAAGATTTCCTATGATTTTTGTATGTGTTCTTATCATTTTGATCAACGGAAAAAGTCATTATTCATTAAAAGTGTTGATTTCTTATTAAATTGTTACAATTGTTATTTTTCGTTTTTCTCACCTTTTACCTTTAGAAATTACCGATCCCTAGCTGAATGCATTTAATTATTTGTTACTGAAAAGTTGGCATTTTTTTAAATTTTCCAGTGGTCTTAAACTTTTGATCAAGAGTGTACATTGAACTCCATCACAAAGTTGCCCACACTGTTCAATTACTCACTCTGAGCGTCCAATCTTACTTCGTTGAACATGCAATTAATTATCATCGGTCACTTACGTTCATCAAATTTGGTGATGATAGCTGAAGCTGTTGGGGATTGAGGCAGCCAAGACGTCACAGGGCGAGGCTCGAGGTGTTTTATGATTTCCACAGTGATTTCACTTAGTTCCGAAACGTCAATAAACGGTTCTCTGCAAAAGATCGTAACAGTTTTCAAATTACGTAAGACATGACAATCGTTTGCAAAATAAGATTACAGTTAAATAGGTTTTAAATGAATTACGATTTGAACACAAATCGAAATATCGCCGAGACAACGATCACGCTCAAAAAAATTGCGGGAGTTCTGAATCAACAAAAATCTGAAGCATGCAAGAAAACCTTAGAATTAACAACTACAAAAACTGGGAATCGCCTCTCGGTAGTAAAATTAAAAATTCATAGATATTGGGGAAACCATTGAATTTCTGAAGAAAAAAGGATACTGATCTGCAAGCCATTAGCGACACCAGTGCCACCGAGACGTCACCTGACCATCACTGATGGTGGACATGATTAGGACAGAGAAGATGAAGTCATGAAATCCTTGCTTTTCGCTGAGGACTGCAAGGCTTAAGACCTCCTGTGAGAAAGTCTAGCAGCAGTCGTCAGAATTTGCCTCGTCTTGAGACAGATAAAATACTGAGGCTTAGATTAGATTTAAAGTTGAAGTTTGAATTAGCTTAAGCCTCCTTAACTGCTGAAAAATTATTATTATTTTAAAGCTTTCACAAAATAAAATTTATTGAGTTATCACTCATATACGTTTTACTAAAATGCCTATCAACTAATGACAGTTGTAAAAAAAATTTTAAATAGAAAAACAAAACCTGTAATTTTCAAAATATTCACGCTCGTATACTGGTATCCGTGTACATGTGTGTCTATGTATGCGTAGATTCATGTAGATGTACGTGCGTTCATTCATTTACCCACAACAGTTTTTTGCAAAATTTCTGGTAGTTGTATTATAAACTAGCTGTGTGGGCTAAAGAGTGCGCTTTTAGGCAGTTAGTTCACTTTTTTTTACCATTGATCATGCTCACTCGAAATATTTTTGAATATCTGCCGAAGCAGGTAATTCTAATATTATCCCATGATGTCAAGAAATCCAAAGCTTATATGTCATGTTCATGTAAACTGTCATAAATGTTTTCAACCCACATCTTTATGTTTTTCATGATTTAACATTCACTATTCGAACTCAATTAACCAGCTATAGGATACACTTATATGTCTTTCCTTTCCGTTTTTATGCAAGCACCAAACTGGATATCACGGTACCTGTGAATATTTATAAATCACAGACATTTTGCACCATATTTGGGAGACAATGTGCCTTTTTTCAAATTTGAAACCCTTATGCGACACTGATGTTTTCTTCTCTTATTCACGTCCCGAAATGTTCTTGTTAGCCTTGTGCAGAGCTAATATACCGTTTCTTACGCTCTCAAGTATATTATGACTAGTGATGTACCAATACCATTTTTTTGGCCGATACCGATACTCCGATACTTGGAAATACCGATACTTTGACCGATACTACTACCGATACCGATACTTATACAATTATATTAAAATAAAATCATTATAATCCCTACATGGGTATCATAATAAAATTATTTACTAATATATCTAATAATATAAAACAATATTGACAATAAAGTTCTCGATTAGAAATGATAAAACTGCTCTTGCTATGTTAACTATATCGTTTAATTCGTTTCCTGCACAAAGTTTTCCGATTGCGTCATCTTTCCGCTTTATTTCGTATGATACCGTTATCAGCTTGTATGAACAAACAAGTATTCACTGTTTAGCAATCTTTATTTGCCAACTGTGGTTATTATCCGACTAAATTAATTAAAAATGATATTTTTCTCCATTTACATGCGTAAACTAGTAATATAATGTATCATCTAGTCCCAGAAATAGCAGCGTGAACGCAAGTAGTATATGTATGTACTAACACACACAGTGTGCAGGATCAAACACGGTTCTTTTCGGTTTGGAGGCCTATCGAATTTTAATACTTTCTTTTCGCCTAAGTATGTATTTTGGTGTGAAAAACACGAAAATGATAACCACTTTGTGAAGAAATATTTTATTAAGCCTGAAATTTGCTGATATCCATTAATATTTTATGAAAATACTGCGGTTTCTCGGTACGTTTTCGCCCCGCAAATTCACACAGATGCGAGTCCATCATTTGTCGGTGAGTGCCTCCATGACGTTTTTTTCATTTTTAGACTATGCTATGCACTCTCGAACATTTGAGTGTGTGCACCTGTTGCAGGGTCCACCAAATTTTCACCATGATAAACAGTGAGGTGTTTGAAATTATACCCTTGATTTGGTTAGGTTAAGAACACTTAATGAATAATTTCTCCACAAAATGGTCATCATTTTTGTGTTTTTCACACCAAAATACACGGCGAAAAGAAAACGTTAAAATTCGATAGACCCCAAAACCGAAAAGATATGCAAATACGCAACCAACTATAACATTGTTCGTGAATTTTTCAAACATCTTAAAATAGAAAAAATGCAAAATTCTTAATGTAAGGCGATATTCATGCTAAATTAAAATACAATTTTCAGCTACTTCTATAAAAAATTTACAAAAACTTTAAAATGCGCCTGCAACTTTATTTGGTTTGAGTTTTGTTAGCCTTTCACATACGTTAAGAAATGGAAATTGGGTCAAACTATATAGGTTTTAGTTGTAAAAGTATAAAAATTTGATGTCGCTTCTGTGTTTTTACTGTGTTTAACTTCATGCTTCATTGCTTTCACTCACTGACCGTACGTGACTCATCGGGAGTTAAACGTAGTAAATTCAGTTAGCGGGCCTGATTAAACGCTGTAATTATACAGTTAGCTAACTAATTTACTAGGTTTGAATAGGCTCTTTATTTGATTAGTAGGGTGCACGGCCCGTCAAAATAACGGGATTCAATACCTTTCTTGAACAAATTTTCCAGACGTGGATGACTAACAAATATATTTATCATAACAGTACTCGTGATAAAAAATATTATTGTTTTGCGCACTGGTGAGACTCGTATCACAGATACGGTCATAATGGCTACATTTATGAGCGTGACAGAGAAATGGAAGAAGCGGACTCCAAACAAATAAACCAAGGGTATTTTTAGGGAGTAGCAGAACCCGTGGAAATTCTGTGGACAATGTCATCGTTAAGCTAAGTGAACCCGTGAAAAAATTCCGTCAACATTAATAAACCTTTCCTGTCCTGTCCTAACCTATCCTAACCGAAGCTCTCCTGATAAAATATCAAACATATCAGTGCATGTAAGGGCCATCTTTCAATGTTACACTGAGATGTTCGGTATCCATGATACCGCACATTCAGACATCCTATGTTTCTTAAGAAGCGGACACCAAACAAATATGTAAATAAACACACCACGGGAATTATTAGGTTAGATACTGCTACCTTCACGATTTATGACTTTCATTTTCATGATAATATACGTATTATTGGAAAGTATCGGTAAAGTCTCGGCCGAATTCTGCCGATACCGATACCAGTAAAAATGTCCGATACCGATACATCGGTACATCACTAATTATGACAACCCCACCTAGGTGGTTGATTTCACGTATTTTTTCAATTATGTTGTACTTGGGAACCGTTGTAGAACAATAAGTTTCGTTTCTGACTCAAGTAAGACTGTTTTGCGCCACTACTATCAGCATGGAAATATAAATTTGTGGCGTGATAAAAGATATTTTCTCCGAGTCCCTCGATTGGAATGCTGGTTTACGCTGATATTTGCACATATGTTTACTTGTGTATATGCGTATGTATGCACGCTATGTGTGCGTATATGGGTCACTACCCAACACATCATTTCACTTCACAATTGTGAAGCATTTATAAAATATATTTGTTGTGTGGTCACCCATCTATGATAAATAAGATGCTTATGAACCAATGATCCTTTCGTTACAATATTAATTAGAAATCGTTACAATATTTAATTAGAAATTGCAAGCTGCAACACAAACTGAAAAAGTAGTTTCGAACCTTTTTTGCTCATTATCCTATATTTCAGTACATCGCACAGCATTTTTAAAGAACGCTTATTTATTATGATTGCCTAGATGCACAGGTGTGTATTTGGGTATGTATGCGTGTTAAATGTGTGTATGTACGTGGGTATGTACTCGTATGAGCATGTATATGTATATATTTGGACATGTAGATTGGCACATATGTACTAAACTATCAACTAGCATTTGAACTAGAGATACCGGTATTTTTCTGTTCGCTCTCAACTTGTAATATTACCTAACTCGTCATCTCTTTATTATTGTAAAGCATTCACGTACAAAATATGAGCTCGTTGTGTGATCACTCATTTATGTTTAAATAAGATGCTTATCAACTAATGATCGTTATGTTAAAATTTTTAATTAGAAAAACAAAATTTGTTTTTTTCGTAATTCTCAGTTGTTTTCATGCTTGCTCGAAATGACATTTTTGAACATCTGCCGAAACAAGCCATTCCAACATTATTTCCTGATGTCCAGAAATTCAAAGCTTTATGTAATCTGCATGTAAACTGTCGAAAGTGTTTTCAACCCACAAAGAAAATGCATTATCAATGAAACTGTGTTGTCTCTTAGAATTGTAGTTACATACATCATCAAATCTAGAATAAGCAACATTAGGAATACATTGCCCTTAATCATTTGTTTTCAACTAATGACATAGGTTTTACAACATGTGTGTATCATATAAGTGTATTTACTTCAAGATATTTTAAAAACCAATTATGTAGTATCGTTTTTGTACCATCTTTATCGGAAACAAACTGTTTTTTTCTTTCTTTTCTTTCTGAGACACAAAATACAATTTTCGACTCCCAATGTTTCTTTTAGTTATAAGACAACGGATAGTTAAGGGTTAGGTCAGAATACGATTGGCTACAATATGTAAGGACGATTTAGGTTCATTTTACTTTAAAACGATTGAATAGAGGCTGGGAAGATTAAGCAGCGAATTAAGATTAAAAAACTGAAACAGGACACTCATCGACAAAATTGAACAATATTTCCATACATATTTTGAAATCGCAAAAAAAACGGCGGTACATTCAACGCAATAAAATACTTTTCTACGAGACGTTAAGAAAATGAGCAGACTAACAGAGAGCTAGGAAATTTAGCAGCCTACCACTGCTTCATGACAAATGAGCAGAAAATTTTTATAACTTAATCAGTTGCGGAACCCCGAACACCCCGGAAACGTGGTGCTTTCAATTCATACAAAAACCAAGAAGTTAGCCAGTTATGAAATAAAAAACTGTAACAAATTTGTTCGTGATATTGAATAGGTGACCTTTGCACCGACACATTCAAGTTATGAGACCTCAAAATTGTTCAAATGTCTCTCACGAACGAACGTAGTCCTTATAAAGTTAACTACGCAGTAATTATATTAGAAGAGGACGCAGCAGTTTACGGCGATTTGCGCCGAGGACGCAGCAGTTTACGGCGATTTGCGCCGAGGACGCCGCAGTTTACGGCGATTTGCGCCGAGGACGCCGCAGTTTACGGCGATTTGCGCCGAGGACGCCGCAGTTTACGGCGATCTGCGCCGAGGACGCCGCAGTTTACGGCGATTTGCAACGAGGACGCCGCAGTTTACGGCGATTTGCGCCGAGGACGCCGCAGTTTACGGCGATTTGCCGAGGACGCCGCGGTGAACGGCGAATATAGTCCGACCAGAATGAAATGACCGCTCAGGGGCGGCTCCCAGAAATACATGGTTGCCCAATCACAAACCTCTACCCATCGAAAATATTAAACAACGATTAGATTATTAGATTATTAGTCAGTTTAAGCCTCCCTATCCGCAACAAATGCGATCCAAAGAGAGGAAGAAGAAAGGCACTATTTAGTATGGAGTGAAGGGAACGCGGAATCTATGCAGAAAGGGCATAGAAACAGTAAGTTGAGAAAGAAGTTCATGAAATAAGATCAAAGTTGAAGAAAAAAGAAGTGGATGCTGAAAGAACCGAAAAAAAGATGGTCCTCAACGTCACAAAAAAACATTTTTTCAACACAAAGGAGGCCTCTGAGCTCGTGCCCTCACATTTTGCTCCTGGGAGCTCTAATTTCCATAGATATAATGGTTGTATCCCTCTGAGGGGTATTAAACGACGATAATTTAAGCGGAAAATAGGTCACTTCTACTATCAAAATACTGTATATTCATTAAAATATTCTAACATGCATTAAGCTATATTTGTGTGTTACATTTACAATGCCCGCACTCTTGGTACGTTTGGCACAGCCTTTCTAGGAATTATTATTATCATATAAGAAAGTTTTAGACTCCCTTAACCACGACAAAGATGTTCCAAGACGGGAAGGAGGAAGGCACCATTTGGTATGGAGTTGAGGGAACGTGTAAGCTATGCACAAGGTGCACAGACACAGCAAGCTAAGAAAAAAGTTCATGAAACAAGAAAAAGTAGAAAAAGAAAGTAGTAAGTGCTGAAAAACAGGACAGCAGTGAACCGAAAAAAGATGGTCCGTAACAAAACAAAACCTATTCTATTTCAACAAAAAGGAAGCCTACCTAACCTTTAGCTAGGGCCCTCACACAGTCCCCATGGGAGTGCTAATTCCCATAGACATAATAGTTGTATCCCCCTGAGGGGGCCTTTCTAGGAATTTACACCTTGTTGCCACATCTTATTCGTGTCACATGGGTGCCATCCGGTGCCAGATGCCTTACGGTCGGAAGTTCAGTTGAATTTTTATTATTACTATCATTATTCTTTCCATTATTATTATTATTGGTAAGTATTGAATAGTGAATTACTTGATTATACCAAATACATATTCTTCGTAACGCCATTTTTTTCTACCTGAAACAAAACAAATTATACATTAGTTGGCCCTTCATACTACTTGTATTAAAGAAAATGTACCCCCAGAAGCATTCTGGCAACGTGGATGACGATCCTTGCCCCGCCCCCAACGGTTGTTCCATTCTGGTCAATTGTAGCTGAGAACATCGCAGTTTACAGCGATTAGCTGAGGACGTCGCAGCTTACAGCGGTCAACTGAGAACGTTGCAGTTCCCAGCCATTAGCCGATAACGCAGCAGTTAACAGCCATTAGAAGCTCTGTTGTACTCACAGACGGAAGACGTCTCCGATGTCGACGCCCAAGCGAAGTGATGTCAACAACACTCTGCGACTCTCACGGTGGTAATTCGATTCCAACGCATCAGAACAAAGCTTGAGAAAAAACGGCTCCCTGAAGAAAGCAGGTAAGGATTCTGTAACATTCTCTCCCATTAAAAAAACAAGAATCTGAAATTTAAACAAAATTTTTCACACATGAATGTGACCATTCAAACTTTTCCTTCGTCGAATCATACAACCATCTTAATGTATTAGAAGAATAAAGAGAAAAACAGGTAAGTAACATGATGGTTTGAGCCTCCCTAAGCATAATAGAGGAGTTCCAAAGATTGATTTTCTATAATTATCAATTAGTTTAAGCCTCTCTTTACCACAACAAAACTATTCAACGAGAGGAAGGATGTGGAGTTGAGAAAACGTGGAATCTATGCACAAAGTGTGTTCCCGTTTAGGATCTCGTGCGGATAGAAACAGAAGATAAAAAGGAAGGTTATGAAACAAGATAAAAGTTGAAGAAGAAAGTCAGAGGTGCTGAAAAACCCGACAGCCGTGAACCGATAAAATATAGTCCTCAACGAGACAAACCAAAAAAATAAAACTCCAACAAAAAAATGGCCGACCTAACTTTCAGCTAAGGACTCCACATTTTCCTCGGAGTTCCGAAGAGAAGAAAAGAAGCAGATGCAACCTATATTTCCAATGGGCCAATTTTTAGGGAATCTACTGCAAAAATGAATATTTTTATTGGTTTTTAGGCAAAGGTTTCTGAATATTATAATTCTATCTGTAGTGCTGAAACATACAAAAAGGCCAAACTTAGAGAATACATATAAATTCCATAAAATAAGTGAGCAAAACTATGAAACACAGACACTAATCCTACCTCAACAGCAGTAAAACTGACACATACCCTAATTGGCTTGCTTACATACCCATGCACAAGCACATACAATCGTATATTTATAAATGGAAACCACACACACAGGCGCGCGAACGCACGCAGAAATTTGTCAGTAGGTTGACGCAATGTTTAGTTTCATTGCCCTCTAAGTCTTCATTCAGGTTAGGTTTTTGAATGGACACGAATAAAGATTCCAAAATACGAAGATCTTGATCTTTATTTGTGGTGCAGAAAGTAGAGAAAATGTTTGTTCTGAAAGGATGATTGAATTGCAGACAATAATTTTGAATGGTTGAATGAGAAGGAGAGGAAAGTACGTTACCAATTCTGTGAGAAATATCAAAACGTTTGCCGATAAAAATAATCAAAATCTTCATTTTTACATTGCTTCTTCTTTTTATAAAATGCAACCTATTAGTCAAATGAAGTAAACCATAACATGTTCGAAACTCAGCCTCCAGATGATTTCTGTCTGAAGTTAAATATTGTAAATCAGTTGAACAATTCTTAAAAGTGAATGTGTGATCAAAATATACTCACAAAGGTACATTGGGAGTACATTCACACGCAACACACCTGAACCAACAGGTGCCATTTTCCTCACAGCAGTTACTGGACAGTCGGGTCAGCACATCACGATACTCCGGGTTGGTCAAGTGAAACTTGAACTCGTCACGCGCTGCTCGCATAGCAAACGACACTAACGCCAGAGGAGAGGACTTCAATCCTAGGAGAGGAATTTCTTGTTTAGAACAACGTCCAAGTCACTGGAAGAGTTACCCATTTTTGTCATGATTAAATGTACTGTTTCGTCATGTCCAGATTATTACGCATTATTCCTCACACCTATTGGCAATACGCGACTAAGTCGTGAGGTCATCACATTACAATTAAGATGGAATATTTCTCTTCATATTCGATACGATCACTCTGATCAATGACCACAGCAGTGACTCTTGCAGAAGTAAGACCAAATAAAACATCAGCCCACTTGCAGTATTTCATGCAAGTAAACGCCGAAAAAGATATTCCAACTAAGACAGAAGCAGAGTTGTAGCCCTCAGCGTTTCCACCGAGTCGAACCAATTTCAGAGAAGGTTTGTTCAAACGAGGAGAAAAATCAGTGAATACATCTCACGCAAGAATAATTCGCTATACCTTGCAATCTATTCATTTCGTAGAACATGCGGGTCTTCGAAGTATCAACTATATCTCCACAGAGCAATCAAACGAATGTATGTCAATACCAACGATTCAAAAAATACCTCACGCATAGGCTAAACATTGAAATAAAAATATTTTACACATTACAGTTCAATATTACGGACAAGAACTCAAAATGCTGATATTTCGCAAATAAAAGGAACACTTACCAAGTTCTAGCATTGTCGGAAGAATACCAGTGAATGCCCACGGAGAACTGATATAATGAGCCGCAGTGCTCAGTACATCAAAGCTCAACATGGAGTCGTTACATAGAAATTCCCTAATGCTAGAATTGAAAAATGTTGGTATTAGTGCAGAAAAATGAACCGATTTGATCAAATAGCTCAACACTTTTATTATGAAAAAAATATGAACAGTTCATAAGCTAACCACAGATCACTTTTAAATACATTCCTCACTGGGTTCGTGTACATACAAACAGAACTCGTACAAGCATACACAAACTAAGAGACACTAATATAGACATTACAATGACACTCACGTCAGTTCAACTCTGACGAGAGAAAGTGGGCTGGTACTCACAAACAATCCGAGTTGTAACCTCGGCTCCATAGTGAAGGTTCCGCGGCATTTTCATGTTCTCTACCATAGTTGAAACCAGTAGAATAGAACTTCGACCCAAGTTCTCTCCATTTGGTAATTTCCAATTTCCTTTGTTTTGCTTCCTGAAAAAGCATTTTCAGCAATTCCATGCTGAAAATGGATAAATATGTTGCAAAAGGGTTACAACGAGCATAAACAAAGACGTTTAAAACTATCTGTTTTTAAACATTATTCAAGCATCGTCACACAAACGAAATTCGAATATCAACTTTAAATACTTAATCGCTAACATCAAAACGGTGTTACAAAAAATCCAATTTAAAAGGTAGAAACTAAAGTAGAACGAAGATACAGTAGAGTTGAACCTTCTCTGATATTTCTTTTGAAAACATTGAAAATGTTTTATTCCTGTGTTTGACCACAATTTTCGCCCGACCCCTTTCCTTTAATTGCTGAATTTGAGAAGTTACTCGGTGCTCGCCCCTACGAGATGGCGTGGCGCTCTCCTAACAGAAGTGCCGGTTTCTAGCGCAAGTACTGCAGTCAATAAATATATCTTATGGGATATTCCAGTTCTATCTTAATCCCTATAATAAAGCAATGGTCGTCATTTTGAATATGGGCAGTCTATGATAATGCGAGTAGTTTTAGAAAACGTGTAGTTTTAGTTTCAACAGGTCACAATGAGTGATATCTTAGCATTACTCAATAGCCATTCAAGATGCTGGTTGGTACACATGGTCGTGAAATACCATGTAAGAGTTCACGCCGTGCAACTAATTTTGCTACTAAAACAGTTACAAACTTAAAACTTCCAGTTTCGAATGTAATATCTCATCTCATTCCAATGTTTTTTGTACGTTTGCAATAGCGACAATGCAATAGGGTACTGTGTGTGAGTGGACGAGTGTATGCGTGCGCGCACGGTTGTACAATCGACTGGCACTTCTTTGAAAGATGGAGAAATGACTTCCATACATCATCTATCTTCGTAATTCAAAGGTAGAAGTCATTTATACGAAAATCGCATTTCGCGAGTGATAGAGATGTATAGAGCCGAAGAAGTTTCATGGATATTCATAGGGAGAAAGAAGTGTTCAAAATGACAGGAGTAAGGTGTTGATTGAGCTCAAAATATTCGAACGCATAAAATTGAAGAAAAGAATGGGGAGACATAAGAGCAGAAGTCAGTGTTACAAAATACTTGAATGTTGTACTCGCTCACTAGGAAACCCGCAAGCGATTGAGCTGGCACGAGCAAAAAATTAAAACATGAACTCGATTATTAAGGCCGTATAGAATGCACTATAGATACTAAGAGACAGCAAGAAATTGCAGAAAAACCATGCACCTCTGAAGGTCGTGAAGAAAGAGTATTGTGGAAGTTCGAAAACGAAATGCAGCATTGCACAAGGTGAAACAGCGTGTGGGATATCAAGTGTAAGAGTTTAGAATGTATCCGTGGTTTGTTCAAAAAGTGAGAAAAGTACAATTTGATTATCTAAATAGAGCATTCAATTCACCGAGTAGTAGCATAGGTTTTGCAACAAGAACCTTAATGGTTTACACACGGCTGAATACAAAAAATTACACAATAACGTTAACGATGTGTTTATATGCATTTCTCATGTAATTAATGAAGTTAAAAATTGCATAAGCCTAATTAAAACAAAATTTCTAATTGAATTTAGATAGAGAAAATTCACCAGTAATATCTAAAACTCAAAATAGTCTGCGTTGCCGTCTCAAGAACAAGTACCTATACCCTGGTTTCGTAACACTATACACTGATGCTTAAATGTTTCGTATTAAAGTTGAAGAAGAAAGTAGTAGGTGCTGAAAAACAGGACAGCAGTGAACCGAAAAAAGACGGTCCGTAACAAAACAAAAACCTGTTATTTTAAAAAAAGAAAGCCTACCTAACCTTTAGCTCGGGCCCACACATAGTCCCCCTGGGAGCGCTAATTTGTTTTAAAATATTTGTATTTCATATGTATAATGAGTTTCAGTTACTAAAAGTGTTTTCTCGTGAATAATGCAGTAAATACAATACCTTTAATATGCTTTATTTTGTCAATTCATACCTTAAAAGTCTTTCTAACGATACTGCAGGATCGGATGATTAATAGGAAAAGCATTTGTTCGATTCCAAAATGCCTGCATTGGATGTCTGAAATGCCTACGAAACTGCCATAAATGCACTTAACTGTCATGAATGCCTGCGAACACTGCCATAAATGCCTGCGAACACTGCCATAAATACCTGCGTACACTGACATAAATACCTGCGAACACAGCCATAAATGCCTGCGAACACTGCCATTAATGCCTATGGTTAAGTGCCATAAATGTCTATGGTTACGTGTCATAAATGCCTATAGTTAAGTGCCATAAATGCTAATGGTTAAGTGCCATAAGTGCCTATGGTTAAGTGCCATAAATGACTATGGTTAAGTGCCATAAATGACTATGGTTAAGTGCCATAAATGTTATGGTTAAGTGCCATAAATGTCTATGGTTAAGTGCCATAATGCCTATGCCTATGGTTAAATGCCATAAATGCCTTTGGTTAAGGGCCATAAATGCCTTTATATAAATGCCTAAACGTCCGGGCTCTAGTGATGACTTCAGACAATCATGTTGACTCAAATTCTTCTCGCTGATTGTTCTCTCATTCAGCTCTTGCTGTGGAGAATAAGGGGTTTGCAAAATAAATCTTGAATCTCATTTCCTATCAGAATACTAGTCGTGAAAGATAACCAAGTCAAGTCTCGTCTCCTACATGACTAGTCCTGATAGGGTAATTTGCCATGGGTAAAATTTTTGATCTTCAGTCTGCTCTTAAATCGTTTATAGAATATACTGTCAACAACTAGCCCATATGAACTATTTTGCAAAATGAAGTATCGAATATCTGGTTACTTGCGGCGACCTCCACATCGTGAGAAAACGACTGAGACTAAAAACGGCATCAGGAGAGATGCTATTACTAACACTTTGTGGAGGTGCTTGTGTTACGTTACGTATATTAGAGGGAATTCGGCGGAGCACATGAGCTAGCCCCCAGAACGCATGGTCGCAGCGCGCTTAAATTTGGGGGACAGACGGGGCTCCACCTCGGCACTATCCGTGCCTCTTTTGTTTTGACCAGGCGAAAAAAGAACCTATCGGAGGTGAAAACCGTCAAAAAAAGACGTTTGGTTTGTGCGCCCGCAATAATTTTGTGGAGTGTTTAAGGCCATGCCTATCTCAGTTTCGCGTATTCCGAGTACCGATCTACAGGAAAATGATTTCTGGTGCGTGTCGCTCGAAAAAAATGCCAGTTTGAGAGTCGCGAAAAAGGCACAACAAAAAACGTTAATTTTGGGGATTTTTTCTGGACAGGCCAATTGCGGAAAAGCGCTCATCTCTCGATATCTTGTAGACATCGAAAGGTCTTTCACACATATCACAAAAAATCTGCGTTCCCAAATTTTCGAGAAATCGCGCTCAAAAATTTCCAAACAAAATAGGATCCGCGCCAAATGTCCGATCTCTGAACTTTACTGAAGAATAGGTCTGATTTGTTGACAGCACGTTGAAAAAATTTTCTTCATAAATGGAAGCCTTTTTTTCGATTTTCGTTCTAGAAAAATTTCAACGAGCTCTAAGTGGGGTCTAAAAGGGCATTTTTTCGGTCAATGTTTTAAGGGCACCTCATTTTGTATCTATCGCACGTGCAATTCTCAAAACTCGATAGCACGTTAACATCGACGGTATCTACGACCGAAATGAGCGGCAACGCCCAGAACGCAACCGTTTGGCTACAGGAACGCGTCAAAAATAGCAAATAGTTTTATTTTTTGCGCTTCAAACAAATTCTGTAGCCCGCACAGAAAAAGCTATTCAACATTTTTTGCTCGCTTCATTTTTCTACGAATGGTGGTTTTTTTTACAATAAAATTCCAAAGATTTCACAAAATAGTCATTTTTAGAAAATTCTGAATGTTCTTTCCATTTCCGTAGATTTTGACGGTAAGATCCCAGATCTAGGCTTGGATATTTTGATTATTTTTTGAGGCCCTAAAATGGCTTTTCTTGGCTTTTGAGCCACTCGTACTAGGTTTAACAGCAATCATTTGCAACATTTATTTTTTCGTTTCAATTTGAAAGTTTGGTGATGATTTCCGAAAATTCAGTTTTAATTAATTTGAACCCATACCTTAGCTGTGCTTGGATGCGTGCGTAGTGTTTTTAAAGTTGCTAGAAAATTTTTTTTATGTTTCGGGAGTCAGATCAAAAACCATCATTTTTTTACCACTCAAAGTCTACTTATTATGAGCGATGCTCTCATTTTTGCTCATTTGTGGACTTCGAAGGCGTCTCACAAGAAACTTAATAGAGATAAAAGTTGTTGCAAATTGCTGATTCACCACTTCCGTCGACTATTGTAAAAGAAATAATGGCCGCACCCGAACACTCATGTTGAAGATTTACCCTCAAGTCCAGATGCTAAGTGATAGATTTCACATTGTCGCTATATTCGAAATCGAATTTCTAGAAAAGTTCTGTGTTTCAGAAGTCAATTTTTGATGACCATATAACAATGTTTACATGTAAAAAATCCAAGGAATCATATATACGAGAAAATGAACCTATTTTCTCGTAGTTCGATTTAGCTGTTGAGTTCTACGACGCTGGTCCGGAGATGCTAAGAGAGCTGCTGGGGCCAACATATCACGTTTACGCTATTTTCGAAATCGAATTTCTCAAAAAGTTTTGCTGCATCAAAAGTCAATTTTTGATAACTATATCACATTCTTTGCACGTAAAAATCCAAGGAACCAAACATACCAGAAAAAGAACATATTTTCTCGTAGTTCGACTTCGTTGTTGATTTATACAACGCTGGTCCTAGAACCCCGCAATTTGCCTCAATCTTGGGGTGAGCATTACTGGTTCGTCTCAAAGAGTGTCACAATAATCTAACTCTTGTCATAATAGAGGCTCTCAAAAATGCAAAGTGAGTGGAATCAAAAGTTGCTCACATCTACTGACTCATTCTTTTTGAGGAAAAATTTCGAGGTGACTGTTGAAGAATATGAGTGTTTGCAGTGGCCAACTAGTGATTTTAGTTATAATACTGTGGTTTGTCTCGAAGAGTGCATCACCATAATAAAAGTCTCGTCGTAATAGATGCCCTCAAGTATGCAAAGTGAGTGAAATTGAAAGTCGCTCACATCTCACCGTTTTTGACAGGAACAAACTCGACTGTTGAAAAATACGGGAGAAAGAGTTTGCAGTTGCCAGCTAGTGATTTAGTTACGATACAATGAGGCTACAAATTGTACTACTCGAACCCATATAATAATCATTGACTGACTGGGGTTCATATTTGGTGCGTGTGTGTCCCGAATTCGGATTGAATTTTTGAGAGGGTTCGCGGGTCTCAAATATGATAATTATGGAAACTAAAATATTACTACTGTTATATCTTCAATAATTTGTACATTCTCACCCAGACTTGGTTTAGGCTTCTATATCGGTCAATATTTGAAAAATAGTTAGGGTAACACAGAAAAATTGTTTCCGTTCATGAAATGCTTCATTTTGAGGAAATATGACCCCCATCAGGAAATATCACTCATTTGAATGCAGATGATAATGTTGAGTTTTGTGTGCGCTCTGAATCAATCAAGCTATTGGAACTGATGAGAGCATCGATTTTGTGATATTTTTCGGGGGGAAAATTGACCATTTAGGGGTTCATATTACAAAACTTGAAATTATTTTGAAATTAGATAAATTGCTCCTTTCAGTTAGTTTGCTGCTGAAATTTGCATGAAACTTGCTTCAAGAAGTAAATAAGCAATAGCATTTTTTTCATCTTGAAAAAGTAGTTTAAATATATATCGAGTTTTTCATCTTCGATGATAATCCTCCACAGGTGAACTCGGTCGGCAATGAGTGAAATTTTAATGAGGCATTTCTTTTTTTTGTATTGAAGGTAGAAATTCAAAATTTTGATGCAATCTAGAAATTAATAAGTCCTGTTGGTATTTACATTTTGAGAATGGACCTTTCAAAAATTCCATAGCTGTTTAAATTAATGATAAATGGCATTTAGAAACTTGATAGAAACTTGATTCTGGGCTCAAATTAAGTGCAATCAAAAGCATATTGTGATTATGTGAATGAAAATTTTGTTAATAAATTTTTTGATAAATGTGCTGAGTATCATGAAATGTTTTGGCCGTTTTTTTGTCAGGGAAATGTGTTTTGAACCGTTTTTGGGGTCATTTTGGACATGTGGACATGTGCGATGACACCGGATTTAAAAAATTCAAGAGAAATTTTGACAAAAGTCTACTGATATTAAAATATTATCATTGTAAAATAAAAAAAAGTGAATTGATGGAGACAGGCTTTTCAGCATCATACAGAAGCACAAGTTTAAGGTGATTCTTAAAGTCTACGGGGCATATACACCAAAAATAGAAATAAATGGCACATTACTAAGCATTTTCCAGTTTTCAAGTGATTCGAAGTAAATGCAGAGCCCCTCGGTCTTGACCGATATCAAGACTATGGCTTTGTCGCTCTGCGGTGGGCATTGGTCACGCAGAGCGGCTCCTAAATTACCATTCAAAATGTCAACCCTAAACTTGACCGCACAATAGCGTGTGTGTTGCATAATCATTTTCCCCAATTGAGATGTATGGGTAACGATGTTTCTTTATTAAAATGCGAATTAATTTCCGGTTGGATGTGGTCTTTTTTTACAAATTTGCTTTGTGATGATCTTAATGAAGTTGTGGCGACGTATTTATTTGGATGGAGCACGATTATATTATTTAAGATCTTTAGAAAAATAAAAGACAAAATCTGATGCTTTTTCATTTACCCCTCATTCATATGATTTATTCCTGAAAATAAATTTCAATTGAGTTTCTGCGTTTGATTTGAGAGTGTTGGTGAGTGGAACTGTCATGAAGTTGTGATTATTTGGAGTTCTGTTAAAATTTTCATGTGAATATTCAGAGGAAACACTTGTGTTATTTTTGAAGCTGATTAAAACTGTAATGGAAAATGGTTGTCGTGTGTTGTGAGGCGAGTTATTTTCGTACGCCTGGCTTTGCCGTGATTTTGAACGGGTTTTTTGGTTAATTCTATTTAACTTTTGAACAGCGTGTATGAAGAAAACTTACATTGAGCCAAAATTCAACTCATGAAGTCAAATACTGGTTGCATTGGGTATGAATGTTTCATAAATAGGGTTTTAACCATTTTCAACCGGAGTCAAGGTTAGGTTGGACGAGGTTAGGTTAGGTTGGACGAGGTTAGGTTAGGTTGGACGAGGCTAGGTTAGGTTGGACGAGGCTAGGTTCGGTTGGACGAGGTTAGGTTAAGTTAGGTTGGGCGAGGTTAGGTTAGGTTAGGTTGGGCGAGGTTAGGTTAGGTTAGGTTGGGCGAGGTTAGGTTAGG
>JACJUY010005069.1:8851-54648 GCA_014220935.1 Platorchestia sp. MABIK
AGTTTAAAACACCTCAGTTTTGAACACCCCAGTTTAGAACACCTCAGTTTAGAACACCTCAGTTTAGAACACCTCAGCTTAGAGCACCTCAGTTTAGAACACCCCAGTTTAGAACACCTCAGTTTAGAACACTTCAGTTTAGAACACCCCAGTTTAGAACACCTAAGTTTAGAACACCCCAGTTTAGAACACCTCAGTTTAGAACACCTCAGTTTAGAACACCTCAATTTAGAACACTTTATTATTGAATACCTCGTTCTAGAACACTTCATTCATTATAGAATACCTAGTAATAAAATACATTAAATTAGTGTGTAATTTCCCAGCGATGTGCGAAGCTGAGCCCTCACACAGGGTGGGCAGCTCGCACTAAAGTGTGTTGAGGCAGAGACTCCCGCGAGGGAAATGTTGAACAGTTTCTCTTAGTGTGTGAATTTTTGTCCATGATGATACACTCACATGTTGCTTCAAATCTCCAATAAAAAAAAACACTTGAGCATTTTTTATTGGTCAACATCGAGCTTGGTATTCATGGTCAACAATTGAGCTCAATCTGAGCGCAAAGAATATATTGCCGTAAAATATCGTCCGCACAGCAACAAAATATGTAATAGATTTTAATCCAGGCTCAGGTGTGCAGCAAACGTAGCGCCGATATCTTTTATCGCCGTGCATTGACCTATTAACTCCCACTTGATCCTGAAAAAAATTTTTTGTTTTTTTTTCAAAATTCAAAATTTTTGTTTTTCGATGTAAAGCTTGACCTTTGAAACTACTCTGCATTTGGTCACACTGCCAGATGCTGAGGGTTTTTACCGCTAAATTTCACGAGAACGAACGAATTAGCTCGAAAAAAGTAGGTAAAAAATAGGAAAAAAGGTTCTGGATTGTACATGGATTACTTCAACCGTTCTCTGTAATAAATAAACTCCATAAAGAACTATAAATCGAGATTGAAATCGATGAGAATGTTTGCTGTAAAATTTTCAATTGTCTTTATTTGTGGGTGTTAAAGGCAGTCTCTGGTGAATCATCACATAGATTTAAATGTTAGTCTATTCTAGAGCAGTTAAACAAAAGTCTGTTCTAGCTTTGAGAATTCTAACAGTAATTTTTTCAAAATTTGCTTACTGTAAGTTTGGACAAATGAAACACCTCACTTTTCTTTCGTAAATTTTACCATAAAATATAAAACTTCCAAAAATGCGAAATGCGATTTGATCTGAACTTGAAAACTTATAATTTATTTTTCACTTTAGAGTTGCGAATGTCCTTCACAGTTCATACAGCGTTAATAAACTTGAACTGTAATCCGTCAATCTGGTAACACAATAAAGCACGTGTTGCAAATGTGTCGGGAGATACCATTTGTTTTTGAAGCCTTCACGTGTGCGCGAGAAGTGCTCGTTCACCCCACGACTTCCATTCATCACGACAAAGAAGATGAGGCGCCCTCTGGCGGCCGTTGCTGTTCAAAATTTTAATCAAAACTGCTACACGATCTCCACTTGACAAATGGCTTAGCCTCGCTCTAATTGTTTCAGTTGCAACCAATCAAAGCTGGACGGACCAAGTGCCGTGAAAAAGTGCGTTTATATCCAATTAAAAAAATGTTAAAATATCAAAGCAAAGGTGCTTTTCATGTGCGCATCAAAGCTGCACAGTTAACAAGGTGTTTCTGCCGGCTTTTCTTCTGTGAAGTTTTTGAAAAATCCTTCAAAATTGTACGTTTACATCGGACTGTGTGTATGTACAGGGTGGCGCATAAGTAACGCACCCTTTTAAAAAATAAATTACATATAAACTATTAAAGGTATAACGATAGGGTTAATTGCAAACGATAGAGGAACTCTTAAAGTTTATTTACATGTCGTATCCTGTCTACAGATACCCAGTGTATATTGCGGTAATAAATAAGAGTGCGTTACTTATGCGCCACAATGTTCAAGATGAGAATTGAATGAACTTCCCATGATCAAGTGTGAAAAAGCACCCATGTAAGCACGATACTTATTTTATGGTCTTGAATATATATTTTTAATTGTTGTTGTTCGCACGTACGCTGTAATCGGACTTAATTCGCATGAATATAAGACTAATGTAGATCATTCTTTAAAATTTAACGCCTACGTGGCATTATTGTTTTTCTTAATTTTTTTATTATTCTTATTTCTATGCGTTCCTTTTATTCTAACTAGTGCACACGGCCCGTCAAAAAATGATAGGGGCAGATATCGGACCAACTGAGCTTAAACATGGCTTTCCCATGATTTTCCGTGCTATTCTATGGCTTTCCTATACTTTTTAGAGTCTCAACTGCTGATATTCTATGCAACCTAATCTAACCTAACCAACAATAGACGTATCAGCGTATTGTTGAAAGCTCCTGAATTGAAATATTGTCGTCGTTAGTCATATATATTTGTCTGCTCGTATACTTTATATTTATCTTCCACACAGGTGATAGTCTCTGGCGTCTTTCTTGCTGTCGAAGTCTTGCTGCTTCTCTCTTGCTGTTGGACACATATCTATCCATGGTGGCCTCTTTTGCCGGAATTTTATTCTGAAATGTCGTCTATTATCTCTTCGGAGCTTTTCAAGAAAAACACAATTTCGAAAACAATAACTCAAGTTAAAAAATTTTGGGTCTTATACCCAGTGGTAGCCAGGTTCAAGCGACATGATGAATTTCAACAGAGAAAGCTCCGTAGAAAATTTCTATTCTAAAAATAAGCCGATTGCGTATTGTGGATACCATAATCAAGAGAGGGTCACACGTACGGAGGGACGGACGTGGCTATTTTTATAATAGTGATAAGTGTTAGAATTTAACGATTGTATTTCACGAGAAATTTAAATTAATTGTCATTCATACCACTCAAAAATGAGACTGCAAATGTTCAAGTGAATTGTACTTAATTTACATAACTTAATTTAAATTGAAGGTTATGGCGAAGACAATAGATTTAAAATACATATCTATTAAAAAATAATACGTTTCGATCATCTTGATCATCATCAGCTATAGTCTGAAATATAAGAAATGACAAATTAACCCTCTACCGCCTCACGTTCCCCATAGGGAACACTCAATAAAACTGCTCGTATACTTTATTTCTCGTCAAGTAGATGCTCTTATGTATTTTTTGAAGTTCACTGCCGAGTTGCAGTTCGTCTCTAATGTGATGTTGGAGACAACCTGATGCTAGAGCCACGTCTAATAACGGTGGTTATAATACCGGCAATATGAGTAGAAAAATTAGGCGGTAGAGGGTTAAGACCGGCAATAAAAACCATTCAGTAAGAGATATAATGATCTCACTTACTTTTATCAAATTATCAAAATTATCCCAAATTAAAAAAAAAAATTACTTAAGACCCATTTTAAATGGTTTTGATGACTGCATGTCATTAAGGTTAGGTTTCAATTTGCTAATAAAGAGGGATTCAAGAATTCGTAAATTAAAACACGAACCTGCAGAACCTAATATTGAAAAATTTCCAAGTGAGATAGTTGTATTGCATTTTTCAGCATGGATTCTAATAGCTGAATGGGAAGGCCTACTTAATGGAATACCAGTTCTAAAACTTCTACCACTATGTTCAAATACCCTCGTAGATAGCAACTGAGATGTCGAACCGACATACACAATTGACATACACAAAATATTTAATTGTAATTCAATTTTTTTTAAATTGTTGTAATATACATTTTTTTAATTATTGTAATTTAATTTTTTTTCAATTATTGTAATTTAATTTTTTTCAAATTATTGCAATTTAAACTATTGTAATTTAAAAGCACTTGATTGGAATTTCAAATTAACTTCGTTAATATTAACGAAATTAATATTAACTATTAACGAAGTTAATTTGAAATTCCAATCAAGTGCTTTTAAATTACAATAGTTTAAATTGCAATAATTTGAAAAAAATTAAATTACAATAATTGAAAAAAAATTAAACTAAAATAATTAAAAAAATGTATATTACAACAATTTAAAAAAAATTGCATGACGAAGAACTGAATGTAAATGCCGCAACACCTTACATAGTTCATTCCCCTCCGTGCATGTTTTCAAAATTTAAACCCTCGCTTTTCTATGCCCCTTCCTCGAGTAAATTTAATAACGATTAATTCGTAGGTAAACAATAAGTTTAAAACGATTGCTTCACAGGTAAGCAGCAAAATCTAATAACTATTAGTTTACAGGTGAACAGCAAAATTTAATACTAATGATTAATTTGCAGGTGAACAGCAAAATTTAATAACGATTAGTTTGCAGGTGAACAGCAAATTTAATCACTATTAGTTTGAAGGTAAACATCAAGATCAACCTAGAAATTATCTACCATATAAGTAGACGGGAGAAATATCTTTTACCTTCAGTTACAATCTTGCAGTCTTGTTGATTGGGGATAAAATTTTATTCTGAGATCATTCAAAGGGCTTTTTTGAGATAAAATGTGTGGATTATTCTGTTAATAATACGACTGTTTTAAATACCGAAAGGTCCAGGGCGAGTTGAAATAACTTTCAGTTTTTTAAATCATTGCCTTGAAAATTTGCATTGACTGAACATTGTAAATTTACATTGACTGTACATTATAAATTTACATTGACTGTACATTATAAATATACATTGACTGTACATTATAAATTTACATTGACTGTACATTATAAATTTACATTGACTGTACATTATAAATTTACACTAACTGTACTGAAAATCCTACTGAAATTTAATTTTAAAAACAAGGTAATAATATTAGTAGAAGATTGACTATACTGTAACCTCTGTCATGAATGCATTTATCACACGACCGTAAAAAAAAAGAAAAATACGGGGATCTTCCATGTTTTCCATTCGGTATCCATAAATAGTTGTCGTTTTCAATGGAAATTTTCTGGATCCCTAATGAGCCAGCGACTCGATGATAATTTTTTCCATAGAGAGTCAACACGATTGAGGTACGAAAAGAACTGAAACTAAAACTGTCGCACCCTTTCTTTCTTTTCCTCCCTTCCCCTCTCACTCTCACTCTCTCTCTCTCTCTCTCTCCCTCTCTCTCTCTCACACACTCTCTCTATTTCCCCAGTCTCTCCTTTTCTCTTTCTCCTTCTCTCCCTCTATCGCTGCCTATCACTCTTCCTCCATTTCCTACTCTCTCTCCCACTCTCCCTCTATCTCTCCCTTTCACTCTTCCTACGTTCCCTACTGTCTCCCTTTCTCTCACTCTCTATATCTCCCTTTCACTATTTCTCTATTTCCCACGCTCTCCTTTCCGCTCGCTCGCTTTTTTGACTGTCTTTTAATTTCCCGACTGACGTTCGCGCTGTTATCGCAGCGACAGCGGTGACGACAAAATATTCTATAAAGTGTTGTCTTTCTCGAGGTGGGGAATCGTTCTCCTTCACAATACGATAAACTCTTTTTTCTTACGATACCATAAATTTTTTTCTACGATACTCTGAATCATTCTTCTCAATGATACCAAATAATGTTTTCTAAAATATGAAAAATTGTTTTCTACCGTGCAAAAATTAATACTTTCTACGATACCGCAAGTTCTTTTTTTCTGCCATGCTTTGCATTTTGTTCCCCAAAATTCAAAAAATATCCATATCCTATGACTTCTGTTCCTAGGTATAGATAATTTAGGCATCACGGTGTTAAGAAAAGTCATGTGGTGTTTTTTTTACTATTGTTGTCATAATCTGCTATCCATCACACCGCAGACCCTTGCACAGTTGCATCATCTACTAAACCATGTATTGCATCATCTACTAAACCATGTTTTGCATCATCTACTAGCCCATGTTTTGCATCATCTACTAACCCATGTTTTGCATCATCTACCAACCCATGTTTTACATCATCTACTAACCCATGTTTTACATCATCTACTAACCCATGTTTTACATCATCTACTAACCCATGTTTTGCATCATCTACTAACCCATGTTTTGCATCATCTACTAACCCATGTTTTGCATCATCTACTAACCCATATTTTGCATCATCTACTAACCCATGTTTTATATCATCTACTAACCCATGTTTTGCATCATCTACTAACCCATGTTTTGCATCATCTACTAACCCATGTTTTATATCATCTACTAACCCATATTTTGCATCATCTACTAACCCATGTTTTGCATCATCTACTAACCCATGTTTTGCATCATCCACTAACCCATGTTTTGCATCATCTACTAACCCATGTTTTGCATCAGCTTCTAACCAATGTTTTACATCATCTACTAACCCATGTTTTGCATCATCTACTAACACATGTTTTGCATTCTGGATGACCCTTTCTGAAATAATGCAAAAAATTGTCATTTTTTCGGGTGATAAATTTGTGTTTTTTGTTATAAAATTTCTTTCAAGTAAGTAATTGCACACATCTTGAATGTAACTTAACTTTGTTGTTATATCGAGGAATTGTAAAGTACATCAAATGGTGTGTCATTATTTAGTATGGAATACTGATACAAAACAAATTTAGTCCAGTAACCTTTTGAAATAAACCCCTCGCTGCGCCTTAATGACGGCTCAGCTTTATTGCGAGTTCTGATTTACCTCAATCTTGTGCGCTGAAAATTAAAACATTTCTTAAATGGTTTTGATGAAAAATTGCAGTGACTAATGTTCAATTTTGGGGTACAATTAGTTTCACTATGCTAGTGTATTGTTAAAAAAGTTTGCAGCCCCAAAATAATTGGTATAATTTTTGTGAGTAGCTAAAACAACCTATTTTAAAAAAATGTCTTCGATTTTAAATGGTTGAAAATACTGTAGTATCACTTCCGGTGCTTGAAGGCAACTCAATTATTTCAAATTTTTAGATACATATGTAAAAACTATTTATTAATTTATATATATATAATAAACATACTAATTATTAGTTATTAGGTACATATTATGTATTTGTTATAAATGATTTCATATTGTCATTTATATATTTATTTATGAACTGATAAAAAAGTCATTAAAGGAGCAAAACTCGAAATCTACCCAATCATTTTTACCTCGCGCAGAAACAGATACCCATTGAACTCTGTGAAATTTTTGGCTCCCCTCAGATGACCGTCCTGAATATTTACAATGAGATTCCACTTAATGAGTCTAGCTCTAGATAGGTTGCTGAAGTCTCTTTGTGAAGTGTCCAACATTTTGTAAGTTATTCTGAGAGTAACCCTGTGATCGCTCAAACAAGTAGACCATAGAAAATGAATAGATTTCAGAATTAGAGTTATCCAAGTATAATTTTATAGAGAAGAATCTGTAATAGCCGTGACAGCAGCAGAAGAACTGCTTTCTGCTAAATTCAAAGAATAGAATTGGATTTGAGCTTTGCAGATATTAGATTATAATCTTACCTTACTGAACTATATTTTTTTAAAACTTACACTAAACTTTTGACTTCTTAATGATGAGCTCAAACATCTTCACCTGCTAAAACGTTCGTCATGCAAATAATAATTGCTTCAATTGTTAACTAGGCCGAGGGTAAAAAAGGTTAGGCTAGGAGAGGTTAGACTTGGAAAAGTTATATTAGGTTAGCTTAGGTGAGGTTAGGCTAAGAAATGTTAGGCTTGGAAAGGTTAGGTTATGAAATATTAGGTTAGGAAATATTAGGTTAGGCTAGGAAAGGTTAGGTTAGACTAGGTTAGGTGATGTGATGTTAGGCTAAGTTCGTTGATGTCAATGGCTGGGTTAAGACAGGTTAGTTTAGGAAGAAACGAAACAAACAAGCAGTCAAAACGGGGACAATTGTTCGGGGAAGTGGGTCACTTGTCCCACGGGGAGTTGTCAGGAAACAATTGCTCCGAGAGCAGTTTTCCACGGGCAATTGTTCTGGAACCTGCATATATGCATATGGGAAAAACTCATGAAATTAGTTTCCAAAATTCAAAGAATCATTACCTCACAAACTGCATACTACACAAATTCTACATTTCAATCGATATTAGGGAGTAATGACTAGAAGTACTAGAATTTTTTTTAACTTTTCGACGGGTGTCTTTGCATCAAAAGTCTGCACTAATGAAACGGAGGCTAAAAAATTAAATAAACTCAAGAGGATGCTCCAATTAATCCCAATTATTGAGAGGAATATACGAAGTTATGCTTCAATCAAGGTTCAAGAAATGTTTTTAAACCTAATCATTAGAAAAAATATAGGAACCTTTTATAATATTCATTAGATATGCCTTCTGAATATAAATATCAGAAACAAATAAGTGTATATTTCTTCTCGTCGTATATACCTCAACAAATTATTCAAGTATTTCTCTAAGAACGGAAGGTTAAACTTTTCCATGCTCACATCCTAATTTTTAGAAACACATTAGTCAATTTAATGCAAAAATACACCAAAGAATACTTCTCAAGAAAATCCAAACTTCACTCATAAAATCGTGCAACCGCATTTCAATTTTAGCAAGTTTTCCATTAGTTTTTGTACAGCCAGCTAAAATCCCTTCAAACTTTCAGGGAAAACAAAGAACTGTTAAACGAAACCAATATTGCAGCAAGGGTGTCGGATAAGGCAGAAAAAGGTTACGAATTTGAAAGCAAATGGATATTGCAGTACCTTGAACCAACAAAATATTGGTCTACTCCAGCACAAAGTACACACCGGATTTCAATTAAGTCGTGTTTTTACCCAGGTGTCGAGATAGAATAAATATTTCCACTGAATGCGAAATCTGTCGCAGCAGTTATCTCACAGTCGAGGATTTTAAGGAAAAAATTTAAACCATAGTATTTCCTAGGGAAACTACATGGTAACACTGCAAATTTTTACCCTTTGAATGCGAATTTGTCACAGCAGTTATATCACAGTCGAGGAATTAAGGGAAAAAATTGAAACTATCGTATGTCCTATTGAAACTACGTTAGTAACAAAGCAAATTTTAACGCATTTTGTCTACAAACACGTACTGATGATGGGCATTCCGTCTGATATCGAGCTAAAAACGCACAATCACCGTCAATTTGAGTCTCATTTCTCTAGGAACTTGCTTGAAAAATTCGTTGCATTTTGGAAGAAACGCAATGAAAAGCAAAACTCGCTTACAGTGGCTGAAAAACTTTCATTTGTTCTGGCGTCCCATAGTTTTCATTCAGAATTGAAGGGAGAGCATAAATGACCTTCCCATCGACGAGACTGCAGTGGACACGAATGTGTTTACGAACATGAAACGCTGGCACGAATGTAGGCACAAATGAGATATTAGTGCACGAATGTAGGTACAAATGAGATATTAGTGCACGAATGTAGGCACAAATGAGATGTTAGTGCACGAATGTAGGCACAAATGAGATGTTAGTGCACGAATGTAGGCACAAATGAGATGTTACTGCACGAATGAGGAGTGGAGGCGCGAATGTGAAGTACAGTCATGAATGTGAAGTGCGATCGTGAATTTTTTGTACAGGCAGGAATGTAAAGTTCAGGCACGATTGTGAAATGCCGGCACGATTGAGAAGCGCAGACACGAATGTGAAATGCCGGCACGATTGAGAAGCGCAGACACGAATGTGAAATGCCGGCACGATTGAGAAGTGCAGACACGAATGAGAAATGCCGGCACGATTGAGAAGTGCAGACACGAATGAGAAATGCCGGCACGATTGAGAAGTGCAGACACGAATGTGAAATGCCGGCACGATTGAGAAGTGCAGACACGAATGTGAAATGCCGGCACAATTGAGAAGTGCAGACACGAATGTGAAATGCCGGCACGATTGAGAAGTGCAGACACGAATGTGAAATACCGGTACGATTGAGAAGTGCAGACACGAATGTAAAGTGCAGGTATTAATATTTAGTGCACGCATGAATGCGAAATACAGGCACGAGTGTGAAATGGCTGAAACACAAAAAAGTATACATTTGGTGGAGTTGTTTACATTAGCATTGATTGTATTTCACAGTCTCATTGAGAAGGAGTTTAGCCATACAGGAAAAGAGAATAGACAGAGAAACAAATGGAAATTGCAATCAGAAATAATTTGACACGTTGGCCACGAGTTCATGTTCTACAACTTGCGGTGTGTAAATCCTCTTCATGAGGCGCCTCAACTGCTTCTTTGAATAAATATTCAGAATATTATCACTTTGACTACGGCAGGCAAAACTGAAGTTTGAAATGCAACTAATATTTAAAGCTAACTGTAGTTAGCAATGTTGAAAACAGCTAACATTAACTGGTGTCTTCGTTCAGCTTTGGCTAGGTATTTCTGAAAATTAAATTTGTGATTTATGGTCGGTGAACAACACTATCAAAATTTCCTCCGTGACCACCGGTGGCTCACGCTACAGTCAAAGTGTTAACACTGACATAATATTTACGAATTACATGACACAAATGACGAGCATTATTGTAAATGAATTTTATTCCCTATAAGAATACCGCAGAAATCAACAGCATATTTCTTCATCTGCTTATAGGAAGGCTATAAGTACACTTTTTTAGGCGACAAAATACTGCTCAAATATCGTATGAAAATTTTACCGACGTTTGTTAAAGTGCAGCAGTGTACATATCGTACAAGAATAGATAACATGCATAACCATTTAATATCGAAAAAGCAGACGGTAACATCAACTGTTTCTAAGGAGGGGCAATACGCCTGAATAGTCGATACATTTGCGTATTGAAGCAGCAAATCTAACGCGTCCTTTAATTATTCCGATAAGTCAACGTGCTGGAAAGTATTTCCAGGGCTTCCTTCAATAACGTGGGATCGACTTTGTACAAAAAATTACCATGAACTTCGAAAGCTTTCTGCGGAAACAATTAATAAAAACGAGTTTACTGGCATTGATGCGTAAAAGTTGGTAATTGTTAGAGTGATTGTTATTATTCCTCCTTTTCCCTCCATGCGTTGAGCTTGCTACGAAAAACACGAAATTTTCAACAAAGTTTAATACGAATAAAAATATGCTTAATAATAATAATAATAAACAAATGAAAGCGGACGAATATTTAGGTTTAATGGGTTTGAAGTTCTTTCGCAACGCGCACAAGCGCGTGAACACGCTTGTTTCGACGGACTTGAGTGACGTCAAAGCGCTTACGCGTTTTGTTCAGGACCTCTAGGACAACGCGCATGCGTGCGTTGAAGTGTAATAAGCACCTGTGCAACAACGCGCATGCGTGCGTTGAAGTGTTGGTCAATGTTTCCGTCTTTCGATCATGCACTTGTTTCCTAATTTACAAACTGCCATTTGTGAATGAAAAAAGTACGAGGGCACAATGTATCTTTACATGGATAAACCTTTTTCTTCTTGCGTGGTGTTAGAATGTATATTCAATTAATTTCACCCTTGTCTGCTCACTTCGATTTAATTCCTACAGCTTCTCAAAATATGAGTATATATTTTTATTTTATTTTTCACATTTTTCGTTTTTAAAATATTACTAAATACATGCAAGAAAGTTAGTACTGAAAATTGGAACTCTTGGTTCAGAGCTGAGGTTTTGTAGCTACTCAAAACAAGTCTGACTACTGATTAAAAATTAATGAATTCTTATTCTAGAAAGTAAACAGGTGGTAAAAGAAGCTCTTCAGAAATGAGTCCGGCGATAACATGAAATTGTAACAACCTCAGTTCAGATTTACTCAACTGCCTCACCCCGAAGTCGACGCACTTTCCTTCGATTTAACATTTAGAGAAGCGCCTAAAAAGTCTGGAAACACTGCAGCAGCGAGGGAGACTTCGCTAAATGGCCAGGGGGAGCAACTCGAGTTTCAGTTTTCCTGCGTAGACTTTTTACCAAGTTGGCTGATCACCTTTAGATCGCTGCGCGCCAGTTTGGCAACTCGAACCTCGATAGCGTAATTTTCTGCCCGTCGCGGCAATGTTCGACGTCCAAATGGAAATGGAAATTCGCGAAGTTTCAATCAAGAAATGATCGACAACGAGATGGAGCCACTTCCGGGAGATGCGCGTCGAATGAGGAGCTTCGCAAATTATTTTGAGTGCCGTAGTGGTTGTCAAGAAACCCAGGGAGCTGACGAGGGCAAAAGTCATACACTGAGGAGCAATTGAACGGGCTTGCAAAAAAGCTACTCGACAGATATACTGCAGAGGTGACTGTCAACTAGATGGTGAGAAAGCGTACCGGAGGAAAGGGATCTCAGTTTGCTAGTTTTCTAGGTGTGTGTGATCAATACAGCGTCGATTAGATATATAACAAGTTTGTTCATCCCATCCTTCAACTGGAATTTGGAAAGCTGGGAAACAATACCTCTTTTGGGAATAATATTAGTCTTATAAACTGATTCTTTACTCGAAAAATTATTTGAATAATTTATTAATTTACTCATAAGGTACAGTACTTGAAACGGTTTCCCCGTTTATTCCACAATGGATAATTGTAAGGGACTTTTGAGAAGGAGAAGCTGACAAAGGATAGCACTTTTTAAATGGAAAACGAAACTTTACACTTTGACTGCGACAAGTAAGACTGGAGTTTGATATTCAGCTCAATTTCAAATTAAATTGTAGTAAGTGATGTAAAGAATAGCATATATTAACTGCATCGTTCCTTTATTTAGTTCGCATTTAGTACTTATAAATATTGAGTTTGTGATCATTAGTCAAACTACATCATAATGAAAATTGCCTCCATGTACCACCGGTGGCTCACGTCGCCGTCTAAGTGTTAAAAACAGAAAAGATCATTTGAAAAACAATTTTAAAATATTGATTTATTAATTAAGATTATTTAAAATACAATTAAGGTAACATTGAACTTATCCTTCCCTTGTCTTGAAGTGCTCTTCGTTCCTTTGTTGGGATCCAAAATTTAAAATATTTGAAAACCATTTAGAAAATCCCATAATTAAGATTTACAATGCTGCTTTTCAATCATTAAAATTAATCATCTTATCGCAAGAATAATTTCATGAGTGGCATAATAATGACAAAAAAAGAAACAATTTTAAACAGAAGCAGAGAGTACACCAAACTAACAACCACCAAAACTGTTTAGTAATACCGTTCTTTCATACTTTCTATGCAACTGTGATTAGAATTCTACCATCGCGATGAACATCTCATAAAAAATGGGCGTAACACAGCAACTCGTAAATAAATTTCTCTTTTCTGCGATGCTTCTCGTACAAGATTGCCTCTTTCGCGTTTACGATTCTCATTTTGTTGAGTCTTAACTCGCTTTTTTAGTTGGACCCGAAAATGTTAATCGTTGCACTACGGTCGCTAATCGTCCTTCGCTTCACGACCTCGAAGCTTTGATTAGCTACCCTGAGCTCGAGAGAAGTTTAATGATGTGCTCGAAGCAGGGTTGCCAGGTTTGCTTTTCCGGCCAAATTGTTGTCACATTTGTCTCATTTTAAAATCAATTTCGGCTAAAAAGAGCTCTGGTGGTGAGGCCAGACGGTCATGCCATCATACGGCCAAATTCAAATTGGAATACGTTAAATTGCGAGTTTTGGCAGGATAAAAAGACAATCTGGTAACCATGGCTGGAGAAAGAAGCTAAGAAATACAATTAGGAAGTTCGGTAGTTCTGACCACGAGTTGATGGTCGTCAACGCCTAGCATTCTTCGCATGAGCTCTGCCTACAGTGTGCCGGGGTGACAACCTTAGCGCAAACTGTGCACAAGTCTTGCTTCAGCGAAGCCATTTTCAAACACTTTCAAACATGTTACATTGTAGTGAGGTCCAGCAAACCGTAAAAGTTCACCGGACGGCATGGCTACACAATGACGTCGTGGCTTAACCTATGCTCAATGCGAATAGGTTAAGTATTGGTATTACTTAAGTTAAGTTGAGCTCAAATATAGGTTAAGTAAAATTAGGCTCAAGTATTAGTTAAGCTAAGTTGAGCTCAAGTATTAGTTAAGTTGAGCTCAAGTATTAGTTAAATTGAGCTCAGGTATTGGTTCATTTGATTCAAGTTTATTGTACCGGTTTTAAAATAATTGACTTTGCCTCCACGAGGGTACGCATCGCGGTGTAGATGGTCTAAAAAGATCATCATTTGAACGTTGACTTTTGATTTAATCCGTAAGATGAATTGAAATTGAAAATTAGAGCCTTATCGAAAAATTTGTTCGGTCAGGAGCACCAGGCATAGACGCAATGAAATCATTTGATTTGATGTGGATGTTATAATGAAATAAATCCCACATTGTAACAAATAATAAGACACGTAATGTGATTCCCTTATTCGGTAGCAGTTGTTGCAAATTAGCTTTCCTGTTGCTTCGCAATACTCCTCATTTATTTTGAGCTCATTTCAATAACAGCTCCACAAATTTGTTCATTTTCTGTTGAATTTTGGTAAGTGTTATTTTATGCATTTTATGCGTTAATTTCAGAGCCGTCTACAAATTGTTTGGCTACAGCAAATTCGTAAGAGGGGGTGTACTTATTAACCAAACATTCATTACCTGCCCAAAACAAATAACCCCAATTACCAAAAGTGAAATCAACATTAACAAGATACTATAAACAAGATTCATCAGCAATTAGGAGACCGCTAAACTAGCAATCATATAAAAAAATGAAACGACACCTACACATACAGTTCGAAACGTGTTCTTTCTGGGTTGTTTCAGCAGCAAAAATTCTTTTCATTGGGGCTTGAAAACCATTTGTTCTCGTGACCGCATAATATTTACGCTAGGTGGAGTGCAAAGTTTAAAAAATGCGAGTCTTGGAGAGCAATTTCCGTAGACTGCACAACCCTGATTGTGTTCTTTACCAGTCTGAAGGAGAATTTAAATTCTATTTGAAAATCTCCTTTGTAATTTTTCAGCGCCGGCGAGCAGCTTTATCAATTTCACGCGCTGCTCCGCCGGATGCCAATTTTATAAGCAGAGCAAAGAAGCCAAATCTCTTTATGGCAGTCATCTCGCACAAGCAAGCGGGACTAATGCTGTAGTGTGTGGTCGGGAAGTGCCTTGAGATTGTCTGAATAATGGCTCACAAGAGGATGGAATTTAACCCTTCAAGTGCGTGGAATTCGTCAAAAATTCATTTTAAGTATGTGGAATTGGTGTGACGAATTCGTCACACAAAAAATGGAAGCTTATTTTTACTCAATTACACAAAGAGCTTCTAGCAAATGAATGTGACGACATAGGTATATGTTATCTTCAAGTAGAGTTCATTGTTGCGCCAGTTTTGCGTGCGATACTTGAGTTTTTAAAGAAACTTCGTGTGTGTGCGACTTATAGTTTGGAGCACTCTTACTGGTTGTGCAAAGAATTCAGGCGTAACTGGCTAATGCAAAGAATGGAAATTTGTTGATATGCAGTAGAAAAGTGGTTACAAAGTAGCACATAAGCTCCTGAAAACGTGCATAAGTTGGAGGACTAACGACAAAAGTAGTAAAAAAGTCAACACAATTAAACTTTCCTAAAAAAAGTATGAGCATTCAGCTTGAAATAGGTTCGAAAGCACTTGGAAGTGTCAAAAAAGCTGAAAATTGAAGAGTGAGTTGCTGAAATTTTCCTGAAAATGGCAGTTTTATTGGCTTAATTAAAAGGAATTTGTAGTCTTGGAATTATTGGGTGCATTTGAAAAACCTTTTTCCGATTTCCAAGTTTCAGGATCATACTCTTCGTGTGTATTGCTGAACAATTTACTCACTCAAAATGCATGATCTTTTTTAAATTGCTGAAAAATAATAATTCAAGTGTTTCAGTACATGTTTTTCGATACTAACTTAGTTGGCACTTAAAATAATAGTTTAAGTGTTTCAGTACATTTGCTTTGCGTTTCAGTTAATATTCTTCCTGTTTTAGTACAGATACTATTTATCAGTCCAGAAAATACGTCTTTCTATCTCCAGAATGACACACGGTTTTCGATGATGGTGTGTATTCAAAGAAGTAGATTTTATGGGAAGTGAGAGTTAAGACTCATGCTTTTCCACGAGGGGCAAGATCTTAGAGCTGTTCAGACTAAGACTTTACTCGATAACGTCAGCTTCGACAGAACTGGGTAACCTCACCGTGTGAATGTTATTTGATTTTTTCAGGAAAAATATTAATCCTTTTGTAACAGAGAAAATCCTGCTGCTTGTTATGCTCCTCAATCGGTAGGAAGAACTTTCACCGCCATTTTCCATAGTCACATATTCATTTTCATATTTTCGACCTTCACTGTTTCCTACTTTCACTCCTTCAACCTGAAATTGAAAAGTTGAATTTCAAACATGAGTAAAAACAATGTGTTTTTTACAGTTTATCAAAGTTCCTTTCCTTGAAACATAATTTCAATCGTTAAATTTGGTTTTTGAGTTCTTGATTTAAATTGCAATGACGTCTGTGTCAGACCGTGTGCAAAGAGCTGTTCTGGCGTATCGTTTCCATCCGCAACTGAAAGCTCAATGTCTATTATGACTCCCCCGTGTTACGCTTCGTTTTATAGGACGTATTTCATAGCATAATTTGCTGTAACGAATTACTTAAGAAGCCAATGTGGATTGCCATGCCTGATATTTGCCTGATGAAATATTGATACTTCAATAGTTCATCAATAACTAACAAATAAATCTATGTATTATCAATATTGGAAAAGGTGACCGTCACCGGTGTGAAAGGAATTACAGCCTTTTAGCATTGAAGGTACAGTATCTATGGGACTAACTCGGTGAGTTCATCGATTTTACTGTATAAATAGCAATTTAAACTAATTTAATGAATACGATGATGCTAACTTTCCTAATAAGGTATATGAATGTACAAAAAACATTGTGAGCAATGAGTAGCATTCACCAGATTACGTCAAGTATTGCGAAGACTATTTACCTATCATTTTGTTTTAAATACCACCGAAATAATTTCCCATAATTCATGATTCTCATTTTTCACCTCACCCAAATGAAATTTTCTCATTATGATTTCCTTCAACTCAATGATCAAAATTGATACTGAACTTATGGCATATTTGTGATGAAAGAATATTTATATATTTGATATCATATTTGATATCGATATTTATATTTATATTTGATTTCAAAGAAAAGTATTTTCCCACGCAACAAACGTTTTTAGAAGATATTTAATTTCTTCGCTGGAAACCAGCTAATCTCCGTTAGCATAAATGATGCGTGTAAGGACATTTTCAAATTTTTTTCAGCAAATGTTACACCGTGAATACAATTCCTCAAGGCATCAAAGTGTCCGTGCCAAAAAGTTAAGATAAGTTAGAAAATTGTTTCTCAAATTTGTTTATTTTCTGTTGACTCTTGGTAAATTTAATTTTATGCATTTTGGCGTTAAGTTAATTTCTGAGCCAAGTGTCTGTGTTTTGCTTGAGAACAGCGAGTGATAATGAGAAGAATCCTTAGAACAATGTACACTATTTACTGCAAGAGTGTCGGAACTCAAAACTCAGCTTCCACTGTTGGAATAAGAGACCTGTTGCGTCAGTTGAAAACAGCGTGAAAGTTAAACTAGGGGACAATTTTCAGTTTATACATTACGGAAATTCATCGCTTGGCTGAGTAAACTCACCATGCCTGAATGCTTTCTGTGACTCAATTCGTGAAAAAAATTACCTTTGCAAATGAAATTTAAAAAAAATTGAGTTGATAACGGTAGCACTACATGCTTTCCACATCGCTTGCCTCCAACAATATTTTCCAGTCCATTTTCTTATGAGATGGTCTCATACGACATATTTTATGCTCTTGATTTTATTAACGTTGATGTTTCTACGTGAGAACTGTCCGGCTTGAGAAAACACCAGGCTTTGCTCGTTTGCAGACAACCCAAAACATAAATTTTTGACATCTAGAAAACGATTAAATTAAAAAAATGCTGTAATTATCAGGAAAGGCAATTTTATGAAAGCTCTCTCGTCCTTGTAGCATTGTTCGTTTGTCCCCAGTGTGATCTAGAAAGTCGTAATCATTTCACGGAACGATAACTATCTCTGTATTTCAGCGAGCACTTGCGTCCTGTATTACCAATTCAACAACTACTAGAGCACTCTTCATAAATAAAACACCGCTGCTGAAGCCAGGTACATAATGGCTTTGATGGTGACGTGCTTATGGAGCCAATTCTGGAGCTGCTTTTTTACGTCCACCTGCATACAAAGGCTCGAAGTTCGCCTGCAAATGGAGTGGTTCAAACTTCCCAAACACAAACGAAGTCACTAGAGCGGTTGAATATCAATTCAACTTGTTTGTTGGCAAACTGTGCTCAGTCGAGTTAGTTTGCATATTTTTATGACACTTCTCACATGAAATTATTTTTTTAACTTATTCGTTGACGGACTCTTTTAGGATGCATCTAATGCTCTAAATATTATAACTTATGCATTTTTATGAATAAAATGTGTGCAAATCACTTTCTTCTTATTAACTGACATTACGGTACTAACTTTTTTGCATGTATTTAGTAATATTTTAAAAACGAAATGTAAATTTCGGCGTCTAACTAGCAACAAACTATACTTACTTCCTCCTCCATAAAAACCGCCATAAGAAGGTAAAATGCTATTGTTCTATTGATCACTTCACACGATGCGTCTTGTATGTCAAAAGGATTACACAAACATTCAATGGAGACTTTATTTCTTTCTATTTTTTCTAGCCTCCATGATTGCTACTTAATGCAAACAAAGGCTGATGTTTCATCGACATCTTTGCGGTTTGCATTATAAAAATGTATTTTAAATAGTGAAAGCGTAAGATATTTCCTAGAAATATCCATTCCATAAGATAATATTGAAACATCTACAAAATTATATTATCATTGAGACTTGTAAAGTAAATAATTGTCCATTATTATTCGTACGAGTCGTTAATTTGGTGATCATTTTTAATCGAAACATTCGTGTTTGAGCTAAAGGGAGTCCCCCTGAGAAATTTTTAGTTTTAATTCTTTAGAGCCAATTATTTTCAAGCACCCTGTGACGACAGCAGCATGGCCACTTTCGTCCTTTGACTCAGCTCTCCCTGGAAAAGTTCTTCATTTTCGAGCATCTCGGACGGCGAAATGTTTAGCCCAGACAGTTTGGGCGGCTGCACAGGCAAGAAATGGGTGATATTTTGTGTGCAAATGGTGTGCTCGGGAGCTCAGTGCTTTGTTTCTCCTGTGATTGTGCTCACTTCTTAACGTTCAGGAATAAAGGCTTGAGCGGCTCAGTGAACCATGCGCTGGCAAATAGCGCTGACTCCTGCAGAGATGAGAGTGAAAATCGTTCCCGCTCCTGCACTCCAGCACCATCAAATTTAAAATGTTCCACAGCTCCGCTCGTGTATGAATGCTTCACGATGTTGGAAATACGTGCGCAATAAACTTCATACATGTTTTGAATTTTTGATGAAGGCTTTAATATTTTCTTTTCTGTATTTAGAGCTCAGAAACTACTGAATCGAGTGTTCATGTGGCTTTGCTCAGGTCTGTAATTAAAACTGTAAACTCTTTTTTGTGTTGTTGGTCTCATTGGATGATTTTTAGAAAACATTTCATTTGTATTGGAACATAATCTTACGTTTACGTGAACTACAGAACGTGAGCAGTTGAATACAGTAATTGAGTGGTTTGTTTTGTATTACACAAAGACAATGTCACTGATTCCAAAATTCATACATCGTCGCAAAAACGAGTAAAGTTCTTTTTGATGCTGGCAGCATGCAATGGATCAGTGTTAGTTGCAATCGTGTAGCTGATGTAAAGCTACTGAGAGACCTTGGAGTTATTTTACTCAAGACACGTCTGCCTTCTGGCAGTACGTAATGGTTAATATTTTTCTCTTTCACCTGGTACTTGAATATTTTCTCTTTACTCAAGACATGTCTGCCTTGTGTCAGATGGTTATTATTTATCTCCTTCTCATGATATTTTAAAATTTTTAGATTTACTCAAGACTAGTCTGCCATGTCGCAGTAGGTGATGTTTAATATTTTTCTCTTTCTCTTAATATTTTAATATTTTTCTCTTGACTCGAGACAGGTCTGCCTTATGGCAGTGCGTGATGGTTAATAATTTGTTTCTTTCCTCTGCTTCTTCATAAGTGCAATTTCAAGATTCGAATCCAAAAAATTGTGGAGATTTATAAAAAGTTAGATGCTTAAAATAACCAGAAATCTCGTGTTTTAAGTTTCTGAGATTTTGACGTTACCCAAAATTAAACTTGTCAAATTTGCAAAGAATCCGTTGTATCAGTCCTCAATAATTTTTCAATGGAAATGTTGTAATAAATATGGAACGGACATTCTTTCCGCAGTTATATCATGCGAAAAAATGAAGCATAAGTATTCATTCATTGGCTTCAAAAGTGACACTAAAACAAATAGAATTTAAGAGCGTTGTGTGAATTTCGCAGCACTGTGAAAATACCAAAATTAGATTTCAGAAGCGTGACATATTCGACCATAAATATTCCTGCATCCGAGATTCTTCCCTTGAAACGAAGCTGAGTAGATCATTTATTTCAGCCACATTCCACATCGAATGAAAAGAAGCTTCCAATAAATGTTTTGATTTAAAAAGTCTACGGTAATTGCAACCAGTATTTAGATATCTCTTAAAAACATTGAGGTTTTGGAAAATACTAAAAAAGCGCAGGAGACTGGACCTGAATAGCTCATTCTGGAGTTTTTAACTAAGTTCAGCAACGTCAGAATCCAATCATGCATAGGCATCATAGGAGGTATGGAAGATAGATGGTAGCCGTCTCAAGCAGAGTCAGTAATCATCGCATACAGGCACCACTGTGTTAGTTCAGACATGAAAAGGAATCTATTCTCTCGCATGTGAAATCTCATTATTTCACAGTATTTTTTAGAGTTATTAGCAATGTATCTAAATACACATATAAAAATATATTGGTATAGATATTTGCATACCGTGAATGAAGATATTTATATACATATATACTCAAGAATTAACCACTCAGCTCCTCTCTCCTGCACCATTTACTTCTTTTCCATACACTCATTGACCTTGTGAGATAGTTTAATACTGGTTGCAATTTCCGTAGACTTAATGTCAAACTAAGTTACGAAAAGCTACCCTGCATTCGTTGCACCGTACATGTGGAAAGCGGCTGAAGGAAATGATCTACTCGGCTTGGTTTCATGGGGGAAAACCTCAGCTGCAGGAACATACACATTGTCGAATATATTTCGCTTGTGAAATTCGCCCACGCTATTTCACACAACACTTTGAAATTCACACAGCAGCACTCAGATGTTCATTTATTTTAATGTATCTTTTGAAACCAAAAAATTAATTTTAATGCTTCAATTACTTGCATTGTGTAACTGCTGAAGAGTTTCCTTTCTACATTTATATGTAGAATTTTAATTTAAAAATCATTGAGAGCTGGGTTATTAGATTCTCCGTAAATATAAACAACTCTAATTCTGCGTAACGTTGAAATTTCTGGAACTTAAAACACTGGGTTTCTGCATGTATATCCTTAGTTATTATTTTTTCTGTTAATCCCAATAACTTTTTTTATATTTAATAACCAGAAATTGCACTGCGTGGAAAGCGAGGAGAGCGAAAAAAAATTTCTCTCACCTCGCTTTCCACTTCTATATATATATATATATATATGAACATATAATATGTATCTAAATACACGTACACATATACAAAATTTTTACGAATAATGAACAGAAGTTATTTCCTTAGAAATATTACTCTCTGTTTTCATCGTTTGCACATTTACCATACTGTTGAGATATCTTCTACACGGTAAAAATTGCAGTTATGAATCCTTGTTTTCACAGAAAAAATTATCACCAACACACAAATTTATGTGTGCGTCCATGATGCTGAAATACCTCAACCTTCTTTATAGAAATAAGGATTAAAATCTGCCCAGCACATTCTAGTCCACGAACCCACATGACCTCTGGAGTATTTAATTTGTTTAGTAGTTGGCTGAGGGCCAGAGCGGGATGATAGCGTAAATTGAGCCCAGTGATGTCACGATTCCCAATAATGCGGTATCGCGACTACCTGATGTATCCACCGCATCCTCGACGAAGTTTCTTTCGTGCATGCTTCTGAAGAAATATCGACCGCTCTCGCAGCGCATTGAAGACAAATACATTCAAGTTTCGCCGTCCGTCTCTATCAGTTGTGCACAAATCTTCCTCATTGGCCTCTCAAGGACCGTGGATCAAGGAAGCGTGTAAGATTTATCATCATTTTCTTGAGCGTTGTTCATAAATGATCTCTGAACTTATCTCTGAGCGATCGACGGCGTTTCAATGATTCTCCGGCTGGAGAAGTTTTTTGTCTAGAATCTTTCCAAGAATGTGATCGATGGCAGCCAGCCGTTGGGCCAACTGCTGTGTTATCGAAGTAGTGAATGACTTCTCAGATAAAACTTATCGAGATTTGTTTGACGTAACACAGTGTCAGTTTTTTTGAGCTCACGCATTGGCTTCATTTTACTTTTTTGCTCCGGTTCCCTTCTGAGAGAAGCCTTTGCCCTGCTCACATCAGAGAGAAGCCTTTGCCCTGCTCACATCAGAGAGAAGCCTTTGCCCTGCTCACATCAGAGAGAAGCCTTTGCCCTGCTCACATCAGAGAGAAGCCTTTGCCCTGCTTCACATCAGAGAGAAGCCTTTGCCCTGCTTCACATCAGAAAAAAATCTTTGCTCTGCTTCATTTCAGAATGGTGTCTCTGTTCTACTTCACGTTTGAGCAGTGTTTATTTTCTCAGCTTTTCATTAATGTTAATGTTTTGCTTTACGTTAAAGAAATACCTTTGCTCTGTTTAAACTAGAGTGACGTTTTTGCTTCTCATCAGATTGGAGTGACGTCTGCTCTCTGCATCACATTGGAGTGATGTCTGCTGTCTGCATCACATTAAGAGAACCACATTCAAGGCTTACTGCTGAGCAGGCCAGCATGGTTACCTGAAAGTCAAAGCACCTAGATTAGTTGTTTGCGTTAATTTTTACTTAAATTGTTTTTAAAATGTTTCAGGAAAAATGGTGAACGGGAACAGAGCTTTCCATTATTCAAGATATCATTTCAATTTGCTAATGGCTTAAAATCTAAGTAAATTAACTGAAAACTATATAAAAGTTATCACTTTTGAGAAGTTGATATTATACCCGTCAGGCTTCGTCCATGTTCTTTTTCATAAAAGTTTCTTACGTGAGTTTCAGTTATTTTCTCATTATGTGCGTAATGAAAAAAATTTAAGTCCCGGGTTTTTAAGTGAGGGACTATTTGTTTGTTCCTTTTCAAATTGTAAACCTTTATTATTTTCAACAGGCAAACAAATATACTTTGAAAATTCTATACTAGCCTGATAAAAATTGAATCTAAATAGGCAAATTGAAGCGAACGCAAAATCAAAAAATTTTTTTGTCGGAAAAAATACATGATCAAAAAAATTCAACCCTTCTACTCGAAGATCTCGCACTTTCAATCCTTTCAGGTAAAAAATCAAAAACCACCCTAACCACAGAAACGCTAGTCAAATCAAATGTCGTACAACACGTTTCTTACAGACAAAGTTAATTTCAAGGCCAAAATTAAAATTTTTAGCGCGGTAGTCCTGCCACGGCGGATGACGGAGGTCACGGCTCGCTTCACTCGTGCCATGCTTCATAATTAGCTTCATTTATTGCTGGCTTGATCCGCCGCCTGCATCCTGTCAAATGACGGCGTCAATTAAAGTTTCAAGTGCTCTCCCAACTGCAGAATGAGAACATATTGCCGCCCTTGCACTCAACGAGTGCCTCTCCTATGTCATTTCCCCGCCTCCATGATGCGTTTTACGAAATGGTTGCCACCAATGAATGTTGAATGTTGTTTTTCAGAATGAAAATTTCGTTTTTGGGTGATGAAGCAAATTATTTCAGAGGGATAAATTTTTCGTTTTTTCTTGTGAGGTAGTTTGAGATATTTTCGAACATTGGGTGTGAAATTTTTCGAATGAAGACTTAACATTTGACATATATAAGCTTTCTCATTCCAGGAACGAAGACCTAATATTTTAGGGAAATGATGGTGTTATACGAGGAATGAAGATTGTGTTATTCAAAGGAATAGAACTTAATTTAATGCCCAAAAAAATTGATCATAGCCGTTTTAGAAGGGAACATTCTGATCAAATACTTCATTTGGCGAAGAGTAATATTTTCAGTATTTCGAGAAAACCAGCATGAATACTCAGAAACGAACTTGTTCATTTCGAATATCAAATGAAATAGTTCGAGAAAACAAGGAGGGAGACTCTGAAAGGAGCTTGTTTGTTTCAATTATAAACCAAATGTTTCAAGAAAACAAGGAGAAACCCTCATAAATGCACGTGTTTATGAATTGCTAGATGATAAAGCGAGACCAGCTAAGAAGCCGATCCTTCAGATATTCATTCGCTGGACCCAAAGGAGGGAAAACGTAGCGTCATCATCGAAAACACGTCAATAAATCGATGGCAGAAACTCGTAATGAAGTTGACAAGGGAAGCTTTGGGGAGACGGGGTGAGAGGGGGGGAGGAGGAGAGAGAAGTGCACTGAAATAGCGCTCTGGGGGCCATTGAAAAGGCCGTTAAAGGAGAGGGGGCTGTTACAGTTCAGGTGGCTGTTGCAAGTACTATCACAAGGTAGGTGGCTGTTGCAACTACTGTCACAAGGCAGGGGGCTGTTGCAAGCACTGGCACAGTTCAGGTGGCTGTTGCAAGGACTGTCACAAGGCAGGTGGCTTTTGCAAGTACTGTCACAAGGCAGGTGGCTGTTGCAAGTACTGTCACAAAGCAGGTGGCTGTTGCAAGTACTGTCACAAGGCAGGTGGCTTTTGCAAGTACTGTCACAAGGCAGGTGGCTTTTGCAAGTACTGTCACAAGGCAGGTGGCTGTTGCAACTACTGTCACAAGGCAGGTGGCTGTTGTAAGTACTGTCGCAAGACAGATGGCTGTTTCAAGGGCTGTTCCAGGGGAGGGGGTTGATACAAAAGGAGGATATGACTGTTTCAAGGACTGTTGCACGGGAAATGGATGCTTAAGAGGAAGTCGCTGTTTCACAAGATCCCAAAGATCCCTGTTCCAAGATCCCTTTTCCAGGGGATGAATATGTTCGAAAATTGGTTGTTACAATGGAGGAGACTATTACAAATTAGATGGCTGTTTACAGAAAAGTTTAACTGTTACAAAAGAGTTTAATGTTTCAGAGGAGGTAGCTGTTACTTGGAATTTGGCTGCAACAAGAGATATGGCTGTTACAGAGGCAGTAGTTGTTATAGAGAAAGTTTCGATTACACAAACTGTGGTTATTACAAGGAAATTACCTTTTACTGTGAATGTCGTAGTTTCAGTAAAGCAGCTGTTACATCTTCTGAAACGTGCACCTTTCCGGTGGGACTCACAGGTAAAACTTGGGTGTTGCAGATGTATTTGTGGCTGTAGTTGCGCAGCTGTTGAGTAACTCAACAAACAGCTGTTGAGCAGCTGTTTGGGCCTACAATGTTCGACCTGAATAGAATTCATGATCGAAAGTAAGCAAACTCGAATACCGCCAAATGAAACGCTTCCATGGCTCACGTTCTAAAAACGTGGTTCTAATTTCTCGGAAATCTGTTTACATTTTTCAATATTTCATACAAATTGTGTTTACACACGTGCTTCAAGTGTTGTTCGCTCAACGAGCTGGACATGTTCACTTCGCCGGCATTCGGTAGATGTTAAGTAATGGGAAAGAAAACATCGTTAAACAAAGTCCCTCTGTGTTCTTGAATATCTCTTCTCTCTAGTTCTGAGTATTATTTGAATTTCTGATTCAATATTTCAATTTAGAAATATTGAAATATCTAAATATTTCAATTTAGACATAATGCTATTTGCTGCCTAGTGCTCTTTTTTGCGATCCTCGTACGTTAAATTATTACTTGATTAGTTACACAGCGAGTATAAAATTCGGGCCCCATTCTGTGCCATCAAAGTCCGACAAAAATAGAAATTAATAGGAGGTCCAAAGACTGGCTGAAATTAGACGATGGGGTCAAACAGTTAAGAGAAATGACCGTATAAAGGTAATCAAGTTTTTGTTGGTCATGTGACGGAGCTATGATCTAATGGAAGTAATCGAGTTTCGTTGGTGATATGTCGGAACTAATCATGATTGTGGTTGTGGCAACGACGAATCACGTTTGTGCGATGTGACCCCGTCTTAAAAAGTGTGCTTTGGATCGGTAAATTGAAGCTTTTAAACTTGAGACAAAGTACGCTGAGATCAAGTTCAAATCCGTTAATCATGTGGAGGTGAAGTTAAAAAACATTTTCCAAAAATATCGACACATTAAATCAAAATGCTTAAGAAACTCTTGCGCTTTAAACGGCAGCAAAAAATACAAGCAAAAATCCGCAGAAGATCTCGTACTTGCATACATGGATCGTATGGAACACAGTCAAAATACTTTTCATCATAAAATATTAAGTGGTCAGCTATAGTAAAGCAGCAAGTAAGAGAGCCTTCTAGACATGGTGTATTTAATAAGACATCGGAAGTGTATCCTTAAAGCACATGGGCTAAACTTTCAAAGAATTTGTAATTTATGTCATTGCAAAGCCACTACTAATGGCGTAAGTTCTTCTAAGTGAACTTGGCTCTTACATGTTCCAGTAAGTAGCGTAGCAGCCAAATTGATGAACGTACGCTACCGACTGCACCATTGTGACGACTTAATTTTTTTTAAATTTTGCACTGAGGTGCTGGGAGACTGAGCGTAGGGTATTGAATGCAGTCGTTTGCTGGGCTTAGCATGGTACTCGTTGAAAAAAACGTAATTAAGACTCGAAGTATACTCGTATCTCTGTACAATTTCTGGAGGTCCGGAGCTCAACATAAATTCGTGGCAGGCCTTCAGCGGCTGGTAAAACTTTATCTAACGCGACGCTCCTCAGTAGGCCCACGGTAGCAGAGAATACGTCTTACAAAACTAAAGCTGTACAGCACACCTATGCTAGATTCAAAGCTTTACCGCAGACTTATGATTGACCCAAAGCTTTGCGGTAGACCTATGCTATTGTAAATGCGAAGCTTTGCCGTAGACCCATGTTAGATCCGAAGCTTTACGGTGACTTATCCTACTGTAGATCCGAAGCTCTGCCATAGATTTTAAGTAGACGTGGAATGTGTCGTAGATTTTCATAAGACCCAATCAATCACTCGCAACTAACGCACAGTAAACAGAGACAAAGGCGAGTTTTCAGCGAGGGCGAAACATGTGAAGGGGAGAGGGTCTATCACGTTTGCATTCAAAAATAAAATCTAGAGTAGAAATCATCCAGTGTTGAAGGCAAAAAATAGAAAACAATTTTATGTTAAAAGACTTTTGAACAGTTTCAATTGAAATAAGAATGTACAATTTGTTGTTGTTAGACTGATAGTGGTACATTGCACAACTTTCGTGGTACTTTATTTTATCCATTCTGTGGTTGTGCTTTTTGTGTTGTGTTGCTATGACGCTACTGATGATCCGACATCTAATATGATGAGGAAGCGGCTTGGACTTTCTTACAAAGGGCTTTGAAAAAATATTGAATGCATTTGCTGAATTGTGCTTCATTAGTGTACAGCCTCACATGTTTCAGTTTATAAATCAACTAACTTTTGATACTCCCGTAGTTTTGATACGATAAAAAAGTGTTTCACACTTCACGGTTCCTTGATAAAGTTGCAAACAACCGCTTAACTAGAGCCAACGTCTGGCAGAACTTCTCAAAACTTTTTAAGTCATGTCACACTCTTCAGACTGCGCAATGAAAACGAAATTTCATAACCTTCAACAGCTAACCTTGATATACTTCAACCCTGTCTGACCTTCAAAATGAACGAAACGCCAGCGTTTGGCTAGGTTAAAGAACAGTAAGATCCAGTTGCAAAAGTTTTGTAACTTCGGGAGAATCTCGCAGTAATTGTATTTCAAATCATGTAACTTTTGAAGACGTCATTGATGTTACAAATTTTGATGCTTTCATGGCAGTTTACAGTTGCTCAGCCACTTCCTAAGGTGCTTTAAAAACGAAATTCCCTTCCTTAATTTTCTTAAGTTTATTTAGTGACTTTTGAACTTGTTTCAGCTTTGTACGATTTGAAAGGCTCTACAAAGTCGGTTTATCATGATGTAAGGATTGGCAAGGAATATCATTATTGCGTAGGAACAAACATGCATGTTCTTCTAAAGATGGTAAGGGGGAAATAATGTTCATTACATAAATCGTCCATCGAGCAGGCGTTCTCAGTTGGTGCTCACGATCTTGGTCGCTTGGTTACTGCTCACGATGTAAGCAAAATACAATAATAATTAAACGTCCATTGAGCCAGCATTCTTGGTTTTGGCTCACGATGTAAGCAAAATACAATAATAATTAAACGTCCATTGAGCCAGCATTCTTGGTTATGTCTCACGATGTAAGCAAAATACAATAATAATTAAACGTCCATTGAGCCAGCATTCTTGGTTTTGGCTCACGATGTAAGCAAAATACAATAATAATTAAACGTCCATTGAGCCAGCATTCTTGGTATTGGCTCACGATGTGAGCAAAATACAACAATAACTGAACGTCCATTGAGCCAGCATTCTTCGTTATGGCTCAGAATGTAAGTAAAATACGATAGTAATATATGATTAAACGAGATGGACATTACATTGAAGGTAGGTTCGGGCTTCACCAGCTCAAGCGAGAGGTTCTGCGGCATGTGTGAGGCTGTGGAGTTGTGACTGCACGGAAGGAATTGTAACCTCAGTCGGAAAATCAACTCTGGAAGTCAGCACAAAGTCATATCTCAGAATGTTATTTTTCAAATTCAAAGTCACTTTCAAATGATTCAAAAAGCAATTCAGTCACTGTACCATGTAAATAAAACAGACTTCTCAACTGTCAGTTAATGGGATTACATACTAGTAAATTATTTAATGAAGAATAATCATTCGACAATAGCAGAACGCCGTCAAATAGCAACGATCCATGTAATTTTCCGCCTGTTGGAGTCTCTTGTGAAAAGATGTAAAAATGCCAGCTACGGGGTATCTGGAAAACCCATCCTGCGTATTGTAAAATTCTGGGAAATTATGAAAAATGTATTTAATAATTGAAACAGCACGCTCTAATTTTACAAATTTTCTACTATTAAATCATGAATTCACAATTCCACCATACCTGTAGCGTTCAAGTAGGAATTTGCTACTTAGACGACAGAGTTACAAAAATAACTATCGATATTTATATTAGGGTAAAAAAATTCAACGCAATGTATATTAAAAAAAAAAATTTTGTCTATAGCCTAGGTAAGGTTTTCGTCAGTACAGCTAAAATTTGAGCCGACAATTATAACTTTTCCACTCTTCTGATCAAATCATAGATGCTTCGGCTAAAACATAGACTGCGTTACCTCCCATCTTGCTTGTACCTCACATCCTGTTGATACCTCACACCCCGTTCATACTTACGTCTCAACTCTACGAAACAGTCCAAGTTCTTCACGCGGTAAAAAAATAAATCACTCAACATTTTTTTACCGAACCAATGTCAATCATTAACATTCAATACCTCGGTTAATTTATAAAACGCAACGTTTCAATCATCTTCAGGCTGAAAAAATGAAGTAGAAAATTGTTTTACACAGTCACAGTGATGTTGAATGATTTCTTTTTTATTTCAACAATTGAAAAACTTTGACTACTCCGTCTATGCCTCATACCTTGTCTGGTCCTCACATCCTGTCTATACCTCACATTTCATCTATACCCCACATCCTGTCTATACCTCACACCCTGTCTATACCCCACACCCTGTCTATACCTCGCACCCTGTCTATACCTCACACCCTGTCTTTACCTCGCACTGCATCTTTCCCTCACACTTTGTACTTCGTGCTTCGTCTACACTTCACCATCTGTCTGCACCTCACACCTTGATTATACCTCACAATTCATCCAAACCGCGCACTCTGTTAAGTAAATTGCAGCGTTGTCGCTCAGAATTACACGCTGATACACACACATTTTACCTTATCGCACAAAGTTTGTTGCTGTCACAGCAAACATGTACGTTGCAGCGCACTCCGTTACAGCGACCCGAGCTTCTGAGCCTCAGCAGGCGAGCGCAACTGTCACACACAAAATAATGAGCCTCAGACGGATTACAGTGTCATTTGATTCGGCTTTCCCTTCAACCTAATTAATTGTGCTAGCTTAATGATGGAAATACAAAGCCTCGATTACTTCAATTACCTCGGGTGTTAGTGAGCTGGCGGTGCTAGATTGAACAGAGTAACACGTTCGTGAAGACTGATGTTGTTCGAAATAATCGATCATGATGTTATCTATCACGTTTTAGGAGATATAACGAAGTAATAAAAACTTACGAAAAATTAGGAATGTTTCAAATAAAAAATGTGAATTTTTGGCGGAACACTTCCGTTTGTTGAGAAGATTTGGTGGCATTCGGTGAATTTCCATTTCGTTAAATAAACCTAATTTGTTTAATTTGGCAGAAATTGATTTATCAACTTTAAAATCGTTGCTTAAAATAGATGTGTTCAGTTCTAAATCATATACATTTAACGACTTTTAATCAAAATAACAGCACTTTAAGAGCGCTACCTGTCCTAAGTTCGGCCTCTGGATGACTCGACAGCCGTAGTCGCGTTTACTGCTGACTATAGCTCATGGGAGACAAAATTGCGTCGACTTATTCAAACTTACTTTTCTAGGTCAGGAAAAATTGCTGACAGTTTTTCGATGATTTGGCGACGACCTACGGACGACCTGCCGACGACCTACGGACGACCTGCCGACGACGTACCAATGACCTACCGATAACCTGCCGACTACCACCGACGACCTACCAATGACCCACCACTAACCTGCCGACGGCCAACAAATGACCTACCGATGACCTTCAGACGCCCTACAAACAACCCACCGCTGATCTGCCAACGACCTGCCGACGACCGATCTATCGACGACCTACCAACAACCTGCCGACAACCTGCCGCCCCACGGACAGGTCCGCACTTGCTGCCCCCAACTGGCGCTCAGGCGCAATTAAAGACGAGCTGCAGACGCGCGATGCCGAACACATTACAACATTTGATGCTCAGCCTCCAGTGCTAATGTGGCAATTGATTTCAGTGGGACATTGAAGCGTAGTATGTGGTCTTCTTTTGTGAGTTAATTAAAGAGTTAATGATATGTGCTATTATGAGCTTTACGGCTATGAATTTCATGAACTTAAAAAAAATTACGTGATAGATGGTCATACGTAACATTTCACATACTTATCGAAAAACTTAGTCATATAATTGTTTGTGTGTAAATTATGTGTTCTCAGTTGATACAAGACTCCTGCAAAGCCATGTTTAAAAATCTCAATTGACTAAAAATGCTGAATTCAGAGACTGTATTTGAGAATTCTGATCCCTGCAGTGATTTTATTCATGAATACATTGATTTAACTGACGATTACTTATTTACAATTCAAATAAAGCGAAGTGAACAATTCAAGGTAACAATCGCAACTAAAGAAAAACGGTTCCAAATTTGTTACAAGCCTTTCCGGAGATTTTCTCAGACAAACTCGCCTCAAGCACGCACTCCATCTACACGCACCTCCCATGTAAACGCTCCACAAATCTGTACTCCCCAAGGAAATACTCCCCAGTTCAACACTCCCTTGAAGTAAATACTCCCAAATGAAATACTCCTCTAGGAAATACTCCCCAATTCAACACTCTTCAAGGAAATACTCCCCAAGGAAATAAACCTCCAGGAAATATTCCCCAATTCAACACGCTTCAAGGAAATACTCCCAAAGGAAATACTCCTCAAGGAAATACTACCCAAGGAAATACTCCCCAATTCAAAACTCTTCAAGTAAATACTCCCCAAGGAAATACTCCCCAAGGAAATACTCCCCAATTCAAAACTCTTCAAGTAAATACTCCCCAAGGAAATACTCCACAAGGAAATACTCCCCAATTCAAAACTCTTCAAGTAAATACTCTCCAAGGAAATACTCCCCAAGGAAATACTCCTAAGGAAATACTCCCCAAGGAAATACTCCCCAATTCAAAACTCTTCAAGGAAATACTCCCAAAGAAAAACACCCCAGTTCAAAACTCTTCAAGAAAATACTCCACAAGAAAATACTCCCCAATTCAAAACTCTCCAAGCAAATACCTCTGTAGATAACGCTCCGTAAGCCAGCAGTTCGCAAGAAAGTGTAAGCTAGAGCACCTCAAGAATGCTCGCGGCTCCCACACAGCCCCTCCAAGCGGAGACGCGATTCTTCACTTCCGAGGCTCCGATGTCTCCGGGAAACACCGATTGATGAATCGAAAATCATTGAGATCGATTGCGACAAGATCACGGCCCGAGCACGGAATGCATCTTGTTCGTCCGCGTATCCAGCTTACGCGGACCGACCGTCACGTCCGCCGCTGCAGCATTGGCGCGCCTCGGTGCGAGGAAACGCAAATTGCTTCTGTGTTACTGTGATGTTTTTGTGGTATGTAGCACAGGTTTCTAGATTTTGAGGGGGTTTTACTACTAAAACAGGGCTTCTTTGTTATTACCGAGCTTGTGTGGTACGTTATTCAAGTTTCAAGATTTTTTAGGTTGTTATTTTTACTATCACCGGACTTTTTTATTACTACCGAGCGTGAATGATCAGGTGTGTGAAGTATGATCAGGTTTTGAGATTATTGAAGTATTCTGTTGATGAATTTTGAAAATGATTTTGTGAATAAAAGTTCCAAGTGTCAGTGCTTTTTCATACTTAGTTCATGATGTAATTTATTGTTTAGTAGATTTTGAAATGGCTCACAGCACTATCAAGAAAAATTGTTTCTTGCAATCTGTGAAATTTTCAATGAATTCTGCAACAAGTTTTAAACAAAAACAGGTACAAATATAATTTGCAAATAAAAACATGTACAAACATACATGCATCATGAAAATAGACAAATTTGAACCTATCAGCAGAGCACAGAAATCTAGAAATTAATTCAATACGGGAGCGTGACACTAAATTTTTTTTTAATTGTCCGAGAGCGAGCAAAATGCATGAATTCAGCGGTAAAAATAAACGCACTTGAAAGCATGAACAATGCATTGAGAGTTCATGTGCAAAAATCCTGCGTCGAATTGCATGCTTGCAATATATACCGGTTAATGACTTACCGGGCAAAACTGTGAATGAATTCAGGATGCAACTTCTTTCGACCTCATGTAAAATTACTCACATTTTTCGGCAAAATGACCGACATCTACTCGGGCTGGTCTTCTTGTAACATTGCTCATTACATACCATTCATTTCTTTTGATTACCCTAATAACGTAAAAAGTTACCCCAGAACTACAGAGAGTCGGCCGACATTTGCTTCATCGAGGAGAGTCCCGCCAACAAAAAGGAAGTTTTTCTGCCCTTGTCATCAAGGTGATTGAAAGCCTTCAATGATTAACTAAAATTTCGACTTACTGGTTTACAACTCTTTGTGACAGCACTTTAAAACAGCATCAACAAGAAGAAAAATTTTTCTTGAAATGGTAGTGCCCGAAAAAGGCACAAGCTGAAGGAAAAATTTCTACTCCTTTTTACGGGATCCAAAATGGAGGCAAAAGGAGGAGGAAAAATTCCTGGAACGGACGTGATCCAAGATGACATCAGCAGAAACGAAAAGTAACCACTCGTGTGGACCTGATCTAAAATGTCATAAACGAGGACAAAAAGTCTCGACTCACATCGCCATCATCAAACAAAGAAGACCTGAAGAAGTACAAAGAATTCCTGTCTAGGAACTAATGCAGTCGTGTCGTCTTCGCTCCTGTAAGGTCCCATCAACCAGAGCACCTGGATGCGATCACCGAGGCTGGGACATCCTCTTGTAATGCTTTGCAATTTGTATCAAGTTTGGTCATAGAGAGTTCCTTGTTGCTTGGCCAGACTTAGTCTTGGCCTAGGGCTGAGAGGCACTGTATTATTATGGCCCCTGTTCCATAAGTAACTTGTGTCTTCGGTTCGTCAAAAAATGACAGAATTCGATATTTTTCTTCAAATCCATCCTAACAGTACCCGCGATTCAAAATATCCCTGTACTTGTCCAGTGGTGAAACTCGGATCACAGATACGGTCATTGAGAGTGTGCGTGACGGAGAGACGAACCAACTAACTAACAACAAAGCAAAAAATGTACATTATTATTTAGTTATGTGTTGGAAAAATACCTAATATGACGCCTGTCTTACGAAGTAAAAACAAGGTCTGGTGCGTCATTACATCGTTAATTTGAAGCACGATGCAAATAGTAAAGGTCACCGAGCTGTGAATTTCTACTTGGGAAAATTTCAAACTCATAGATTCAGTGCATTAAATAAACATAAATTTGAAGAAGATCTTGAAGTCAACGTTGAAAATAGTGCAAATTGGTTCAATTCGAAACGAGGAGATACGACAAAATTTTCTTATTTGCGAAGGCGGGTAGAAAATAGAATAAAGTTCACGACATGAACCACTTTCTATTAAAATTAGGCGATTCATTCAGAATCCATGTAAGACTTTTATTTCTCAGCTTGGAGGAAAAATTGAGATCAGAAACAAATGCAAGTGTTTTCGCAAATATAACCTGGATGTTTGAACAGCTTTGCGCAGGAAATTTTCTTGATGCCCACGGTATTTGCTTTCTGCGGGTGGATGCGTTGGCGGATATGCAGTGGGGTGTGCAGGTGGATGTGCACATGAAGATGCAGGTGGATGTACAGATAAAGATGCTGGTGGATGTGCAAATAAAGATGCCAGGATGTGCATGTGGATGTGCAGATAAAGGAGCAGGCGGATGTGCGGCTGGATGCGTGGTGAAATGCGCAGGTGGAGATCAGGAATGTGCAGGTGCTGGTGGAGGCACACCTCAATGAGCAGGCAGAAGAAGCTCGGTGAAGCGACCGCAGAACAAAATGCTAAACACGCTCTGAACATTCAATGAAAGTGCAAGGAAGGTGTAAGCTAAAGGAACCAGAGCATCCATGTCGATGCAAAATGTAGATGCACAGGTGAATGTGCAAATGAGTTCCAACTACATACCCGGGTAAATTATTTGCAAAAAAATTTTCAGTACATGTATATGTAGATGTATATGTATACATTTTCGGTGCTGTCTACTTCCTGTAAAACTCTTAACTATTAAAACTTTTTTCCAATAAAATAAACTCTAGGGGAAACGTATTTTCAACCATTTATCCAAATAAGAGACCGCACTAGCTACAATTAATAACCACACATAGCCTTAACATCAATAATATTCACTTTGTCCGTTTTGTAAGCCTGTTTTTTTAAATAATTCGTAACTATTTCTTCTGAACACTTTATTACGTAGAAAATAATCTAAGCTGCACTAAATCATGCGCTTAAATTGTGATTCCAATTTTCTTTCAAAACCAAATAGGAAAAGACGACAAATAAAATCAAGAGCATTAAAAGCAATAAGTATAAATATATAGCCCACCATCTCCTGAAAACAAACGAAATACAAAAAATGATTGTTAATACATACAATGAAAATAAGCAAGCTACGTATGGTAGCTGAACTAACGAAAGAGAAGGGAAAGAATCACCAACTCTAAATGGTCTTTATTTGCTCGTACAAATATATTTACCCCGTCTGTGAACGTTTACAGGTGCGAAAAAAGGCCACAGAAAAATTAATTCTCTTTTCTCATCTTTGCAGCATCTTCTATTGGAAGAACACACGTGCAAGTAGATAGAGCTGTCTATAAAATCGGCAGCTATTCAAACCCGGGAGTTATGTCCGTAGAGTTTCTTTCCCTGCTGCCGAAGAAAATATCTGGAATAAATTTGGATAGAGACTGAACTGTCGACGGCTTTTGTGTTCATCCAGGCTGGTGGAACTCATAATCCTGAGAGCATAGATTGATTCCAATTGAAAAGAGGCGGCACAGATCTATGAAAACGCAATTCCAAGGATTAGAACCTTAGTTATCCAAATTTATTGCTGCAAAGCTGATGGCATGACATGGCAACAGCGAACAGATTGCGTCCATAACGGAAATAAATGGTAGAGTGCTTTGTAGATTGCGCTTAGTCATGGCTGCACTCTAGCTTGGGGGTTGAAACCGTTGTTGTAATGTTGGAAGTGACATGGTAAAATGAAAACTACGTTCGTGGTCATATGATGCTAATTTCACAAGTGGCTTCGATACCATAACATATCAAAAACTGAACATAAAAAATGGATGTTTCATCATGACTCGCTCAAATTTTATTTCGAAAAATTCTTTCCTGCCAAAAATAATAGCCATCTGAAAACTCCTTTTTACAGTCACAGTTAATTTTAACGTTTCTTGAGTACTGTTCAGACACCTCGGCTTTGCCATTTCAAAGAGAAAAATGAGGGTGACAGAATACACCAGCGGGTGGACCAAGATAAATCAGAGCGTTTTCGACACATCTGTAGTGCTCGCTCGAAAATAATAAAACTGAGCGAGTGTTGCAGTTGCGGAAATTCATGAGTCGATGAGTCATGAAATTCATGGAAATTCATGAAACGGAAATTCATGAGTCGATGGTAAACTCTGTCATGAACTTAAATGACTCATATCATTCCTAGGCTCATCCCTACTGTAATAATTTGCTTGATTTACATATATCATGGTTTATCGTTTTGTGGAATTTAAGCAACATCTAAAAGTTTGATGTTAACATGAACTTATATTCGCATCTTATCTGTGTGATTTTTTCCTTGACTTGTTCCCTAGAACTTATTTACCACGCATCAATCCAAATTCTTCACCCAAATCCAGAAGCTTTCTCGTTCACACCACAGCTGCGACTCTACGTGATACCATCGTAAAGAAAAGTTAAATTCGCAGTTGTTCTGCTTCTTAAGTTTCGTCATTGCGTTGATCTCTCTTATTACAGCCCGCTTTTATGAATATGTTAAGCAGGTTTAAGGCATTCCAACTTTTTATACGTGGGCGTTGACCGACTTTGAGTTTGCGATGCACATTTTTATCCCTATCAACATATAAAACTGATTAAGTAACTAATGAAATGGCAGAGATAAGTCAGGGATACAGATTTTTATTTCTCTAAGAAATGTTTAAACTGATTAAATAATGGAATAACTAATGTTATTTAGTAATTAAATAACTAAATAACTAACTAATGAAATGCCGGCATTAAGGCAGGGATGAAAATTTTTATCCCTCTCAACCATATGAAACTGATTAAATGACTAATGGAATACCGAAGTTAAGTCAGGTATGTAGATTTTAATCTCTAAATCATGTAAAACTAATAATTAAATAACTTTCAAAATTATATAAGAAACTAAAACAAATGCACAGAATATTCCTTAAGCTTTCCTAAAAGGTTTTCAGTCAGGAGAAATCTCAGATTTGTGAATTTGAAATCAAAATCAGGGCATAAAACTGAGGACTTGAGATTCGATTTGAACGTTCGCCTGCCATTCTAGATCCACTGGAAGCCGTGGCCTCTGTGATGTCCCTTTAGGCAAATTCTGCGGTGCTTTCTTTCTCTGTTTGTCCTTATTGTTTTCTGACTTTTCTCTTCGCCCTTATGTTTTCTGACTTTTCTCTTTGCCCTTATTGTTTTCTGACTTTTCTCTTTGCTCTTATTGTTTTCTGACTTTTCTCTTGGCCCTTATAGTTTTCTGACTTTTCTCTTTGCCCTTATGTTTTCTGACTTTTCTCTTTGCTCGTATTGTTTTCTGACTTTTCTCTTTACCCTCATTGTTGTCTGACTTTTCTCTTTGCTCTTATTGTTTTCTGACTTTTCTCTTTGCCCGTATTGTTTTCTGACTTTTCTCTTTGCTCTTATTGTTTTCTGACTTTTCTCTTTGCTCTTATTGTTTTCTGACATTTCTGTTACTATTTTACAGTGATTTCTTCAAGTGCTTTACCGATCAAACACTCCAGCTGTTATTATTGCTTTACAAACGTTTGAATTTACCTTTCCACACAAATGTATTTGCTTCTATTCATGAGAATTATTATTTAATAAACCTGTTGTAAGAGCATGAGTTACCTTTGGTATAATCATAATATTTGTTCCATCGACATTTGTTTCCATTTTTAAAAATGTTTGCTTGTTACAAGATCGAGAAAAATATTAACATCGACATCTATGACAAATTTTTAAAATCAATCGCAAATATCGCAGAAAAAAAGTTTTTGTATGACAGTCCAAAAATTAATGGCAGTGGGATCTATGGGGAAAAACAGATATTTCACTCAAAAAGGCAAATTTCCGAAGCTCGTAAAGACAGCTGGTCCTGCTACGAGTGAGCCATCTGCTGATCCCATCTGTCTCGACTGCCCCCCGGCCTCTCCAGTGCTGCATTAATGGGGGGGTATTGGTGCCCTCTCTGGGGGAGTGAGGGCAGAGGCTAATTCCTATAGACATGAAGTTTTATTCAAATAAACATCGAGTCTAATTCCTATAGACATCGAGTCTAATTCCTATAGACATGGAGTCTCATTCCTATAGACATCGAGTCTAATTCCTATCCACATGGAATCTAATTTATTAGGGCACGAAAGGTGGAGGCAAAGTCTAATTCCTAAAAGAATGAAAGTGACAGGATGAGTCTAATTTATTTAGGCGTGATGCGAAAGGCTGAGTCTAATTTCTTTAGCCATGAAACTGCGAGGCAGTGTCTGATTTTTTTAGCTATGACAGTGAGAGGTAGTGTCTCATTTCTTTAGACAAAAAAGTGAAAGGTGAAGTTTCATTTCTCTAGGCATGAGAATGAAAAACAGAGTCTCATTCATGTAACGACTCATCGAAAAAAGAATGGAGTTAAATTCCTCTGAGAAGGTGTGAAAGGAAGAGGTAAAATCTCGTTCTTTCAAGAAATCGTGAATGTGAACATTAAAGTCTCATTCCTTTAAGAAAGCATGGAAGTGACAGGCAGTGCAGCATTCCTTTAAGAATCATGAAAGAGAGAAGCAAAGACTCATTCCCCTAAGAAACTATGGACGTGTAAAGCAGAGCCTCATTTCTTTAAAAATGTATAAAATAGTGAAGTTTCACTCCTCTAGGAATGCAAGAAAGTAGCCCTCATGTTTCAGTTCAGAGAAAGTTTTTTTCTTCCATATGAATTTCATCCTATTTTTGGCCAGGAACTTATTCCCATCTCTCAAAGTTGCCACCAGTCATAAGCGCCTGTTAATTTCACTGAGAGAAATTTTCTTTCTTGTACCAGACGTTAAAGTTTTTCCCAACACGCAGTGTCGAATTCAGTGCTGTAGTATTTACCCGTAGCTCGACCACTGTTTGATTGATTTGATTTTAGGAGTAGCAGTACTGCCTAACGCTCTTTCACTCTTCACTGCTTTATAATTACTCGTAAGTACTTCCGATACGAAATGCTTCTTTTTACTTTTTCCGTGTTACGTGACCACTAAGTACAAATAGTGGTACTGTCCTATTTAATTCTTTACAATTGCTTCCAAGTGGTTCAAATAAGTATACTCTATTTAATAATACAGAGTTGTTGCTTCAATGGTTGGTTGGTCCGTCTCTCTATCACGCTCACCAACGTAAAATAAACTTTAAACTGAATTGCAAGAGATCGTTGATTGTCTTCTACGAAAATACGAGTTAAGGATTTTTAATTACCGTACCTGTGATACGAGTTTTATCAGTGCAAAAGTAGAAGAATGTTTTAATCGCAGATACTATTGGGATGGATATAACTGTTTATCATTCACGTCTGGAAAATTTGTTTCAGCAAAATAGTGAATCCCATCATTTTTGACGGGCCTTGTACACTAGTTAGTGGAATGTGACACTACTTCAATATTACTGCTAATTACTACTCCAAAGTACTGTTATTAGCATTTATTACCTTCAAACCTCTTATTCACTGCTACCTCAAAATCCTTTTTTTATGTTATCTATTTAACTACATCTACCTACAAGATTTGCTGCTGCTCTTTACCACTCAACTTTTACTTCTCTTTGCCTCAGCATTGCAAACAATAAATTGCATTACTCTCGCACATGAATATCTTGATCATCGTAGATTAATATTTGAGACGGGATTAAAGATAAATATGTTTATCATCGTCGCTTTGAGATATTTTACTGTCGAACAATGTTAACTTTGGTCGCTTCAAAGTAAACTTACAGTTAAAAGCCAAGATTTCCATTTTTCAAAGAAAAATGTAAATGGATGCATTTTATCCCCAATATTCAGAGCCGATGAAGGGCTGTATTAAGTAATTGATAATTAATAAATAAGGATAAATATCTAACGCAACACGTCATTATGAATGATTTTCGAATTTCAACGTATAATTAATTTTTGATTCAAATAATTTATTGACCACAAGCGTTATATCAGTAAATCAAAAATTATACATTTATTACATTCATCAGTGTTGCATTGCTTCGATGAGGACATTGCTTCTCATGAAGTTGGATGACTTAATTGACATTTTATAACGATGCACTTCGATGAATTTAAAAATGATAGTAGATTCGGATAATTATATTTCACAATTACACACTTTTATGGTTTTAATAGTGGTAATGTAACCACTAAAATTTCATCGAACGTAAAACAACGTTAACACAAAACGGTCATAGTTGAGGAAAATAAAAATGAAATGAATTCTATTTCGCACCTTTATATCTTCAGTATTCCCACGACCCACAGAAATAACAGACAATTCCTTCCTTCTTTCAGTGTTAAAGGAAGACCGATGTGCTCTCAGAGACCAATAGCTATCGGCTCAGGAAAAGTTACCCTAACTTTTTCCTTTTGTTTAAAATTACCCTAAATTCACGCGGAGCCCTTACATCGGCTCCCCTAGCACCACGAGCGGCGCTGTCATTTGAATTCGCTACTTTAAGGCCTTAGCTTCTGAAGCTGTGAGTATTCTGTCTTGGGTGATGGGAAGGGCTTACTTAAGGACTAGATAAACTCAAGGGGACATCAAAGGATAAAAACGACAGTCGGATGTACGTAGTCAGAACAGACATGTAACACGGCAATCAGATGCACACAATCAGAACAGACATGTAAAACGTCAGTCGGATGCACATAGTCAGAACAGACGTGTGTGGAGTCAATGAACGCTAGTTTGCGTCGTTACGTTCATGTGTCAGACACGCACAATGATGTTAGACATTTGAAAAAGTGTATTTACACTCACATCGTTAACACAAACTCTGACGAATCGAGAAGACGGGTGTTCAGAAATAAATAGGATGTTTTTGTTTCGTTTGCTTTTTGTGAAACATATAGAACAACCATCTATGTTTGCCATTATTGTTGATTTCTTAAATACTTCATGGTTATGTAAGTTCTACCCCAATTGCAAATCATCCAAGTTATTGTGTTTCGAGTTTTTCAATCACCATAGGAATAATTGACTGAATGTAAATCTCTGCGCTCAGTGATCTTGCATTGAACAAGAAACAAAACAGATAATTTTAAAAGTGCGCTGTCCTAACGAACTGATGTGAGACAACTTAGAGCAAAAGAACATTAAAATTATAACAGATACACTCTTAGAAAATAAAATGGGATAAGAATCATTAGGTTAAAGAAAAACGGCAGTTTCAATATAAAATTTGTTTTCAGCCAGCAAGTCAGCATTATTTTAATTCGAGATGGAAAGAAAGATGTTTCAACATAAAATTTGCTGTCAGCCAGTGAGTCAGCACTAATTCAATTCGAAATGAAACTTGACGGCGGGAAACGGTGGCTCGCTACGCTAGTGGCTGCCTCACTGCCTAGGCCCGCCGCTCGCCATTCCTTCCTTCCTCGAGTCAGAACGCTCACAGCAGAACACCTCGAAGAGTAGATCCCCAGGTAGTGGATTTACGTCCGTCTGTCCCAAGTCCGGTAAGGGGAGCAGCGTTGAAGCCGAGCGCCTCCAGCAGGTGCGCATCTATTGTGCTCACGGAAATTTACGATGCCTGACGGAATAAATAGTTGAGAAATACGCGGTTGACGCCAATTGGAAGTGTAGGGCAGGAGGTCATAGAAAAATCTGTTTATTGGTGCTCACGCACGCCACAATAGAAACTGCCTTGCCCGGAATCACTTCCTACATCCTGACCTTTATGTTAGAAATATAAATTTACTAATCTATCAATTAAATTGAATCTAGCTTAAATCTAATCCACTAAAACAAATCAGCCAGCACGCCTAAGCCTAAAAATTCGTTATGTATCAAACTCGGCCATCAGTATTTCAGATAGGAATAATGAAGTAATACTTATTTAATTAGAGTGTTTGCTAGCATTTAATAAAACCTGGACACCGTTGTTTCAGATACGGATGCGCATTCAACATATGTATAAACGTCATTGCCCTTCATCGCGTTAATGTCTGCGGATACCTTCAGGCAAGCATTTAACAAAATAGTCAGTGCTAAAGATCCTCAGGACGCGAACCGTTGAAATTGTCTAACTATTTGTTAAGCATTTTCATATTTTTGAACCAGACAAAATTTTTTGATAAAATTGCCTTCACATTAAGATGTTAGTTCATCGAAACGTTCCTTTGTATAGAATTTGAATTTAGTAACTCAAATGATTGGTGACGTGTTAACTGTAACTGAAATGATTGTTATTGGAATGATTGATAACGTTTTAACCGTTACTGAAATGATTGATGACGTGTTAATTGTGACTGAAATGATTCATAACATGTTCACTGTAACCTAAATGTTTGTTATTGGAATGATTGATGACGTGTTAAGAACTTTAACTCGCTGCAAATGTAAGTATTTTGGGCAGTTTAGAAAACTAGAAAATAGACTATCAGAATTACCGTAGATGGCTAAGGACCTCCAAACTCACAGTTCTTATAGCTATTGACATTAATGTCTTTGGTATCGAGCTGATGAAACCAGGGATTTTACGTAAAAGTCTCGTTGGAGTAAAATTGATTTAGACGTTAAATTTTAATTTTTTTCCATTGGATAATAGCGTCGATTGTCTAAAGTATTGACTAGAATGATACGACAGGGTAGCTCGATTGTCAGGATCGTGATCGCTGATGAATTCGACAACCCTTAAGAAGGGAAAACTTTCAAGCATTTCAAAGTGACGATCTGAGATCAGCATCAGCAACGTTTACTTTTTCGAAAATATAAACGTTCCACACGCCAAAATCTTCCATGGTATCCCAGACAGTAACCTTTGCAGACTGTAGTGGTTGTAAGTATTGCTCGCAATTGCTTACAGTGAGACCAGTCTCGAACTTTACGTTTATGATTGATTGATTGATTGATTGTAAATTAGTTTTAGCCTCCCTTTTAGCCTCTTTTCAGCCTTTCCGCCTCCATTTAGCCTCCCTTAAGATGTTCAAAGAGAGAAAGGTGGAACAGTAATTTAAGTAGAAAAGTTTTGAAACAAGATAAAAATTGAAGAGAAAACTCAGAGGCAATGTAAAACAGTACAGCAGTGGACATTAAAAAGATTGTCCTCAACAAAACAAAAAACATTTTAATTCATCAAAAAAAAGGCCTACTTAACTCTCAGATCAGAACGCGTTTCGTACATTAAACATTTCCAATTAATGTGTGTGCTCCATCACGGTGTGTCAAAATTGTTGTTAAAAAATTTAAGTATGGCATGCCAAAATTGTTGTTTAAAAATTTATTAATGGCATGTGAAAATTTCTCATAGAACTATGAACAAACTTGGCACAAAGCATTTCTCAGTTACATTACGTACACCACTCAACTCATCCCTCCGTCTCATTTCCGGCACCAGGAGCAAACCAAGAGGAAAATACTTCCCCAATTAACACGGAGGGAGAACGTGTCAGAGGAAGTTGAAGCGCGGTCAAAAGAAAGAAACTGACCATCACGTGTCAGATCTACGTCCTCTCTATTGACGGCAACGCGATGAAAGTCTTAGAAGAAGATGATGAGGAATTGCGGTGAGTTATATTGTATGATGGACGGTCAGGATGGGCAGTCAGTATGAACAGTCATCATTCAAAATGGATAGTCAGGATGGACAGTCAGGATGGACACTCAGGATGGATAGTCAGGATGGACAGTCAGGATGGGCAGTCAGGATGGACAGTCAAGACGGACGTTCAGGATGTACAGTAAGAACATGAAGGCAGCACTACACAATGGTTTTGTAGCTCTAGCAAGGACAGTTAATCTAAATATAAGTCAATGCATTGGTCAGTCCAGTTAATATGGTCATCCAAGATTGGCCGGTGGAGACTCAAGCATAACCAAACATCTGTTGAAAATACTCTGCATCTATCTTGTCATTTTGTGACATCCAGTTCTTGCGTGGACAATCATGAGCGAGCAATCACCCATCAAGCAGTCAACAATCAAGAACAAGCAATCACCCATTAAGCAGTCAATAATCAAGAACAAGCAATCACCCATTAAGCAGTCGACATTCATGAGCAAGAAAATCACCCATCAAGCAGCCAACATTCATGAGCAAGCAATCACCCATTAAGCAGCCAACAATCACGAGCCAGCAATGACCCATTAAGAAGCGCAGTATCCATCACTCCTGTTCAATAGCCATGCAGTCACTGTGCGGCAGCGCGCGTGCTGGAATGCCAGGTTTGATTCCAGGAAATTTCCATCTCCATATTCATGAGCGACTTGCGGCCCAGCTGCTCTCTATGAGCTGCCGCATTAATAAATTCCGTTATGCCTTCAAAACCTTCAAATGAAGTCTACGTGCTTTGAGGCCAAATTTCCTGACGTTTATAAACAAGTTATTCCATGTCGTTACGCGCCTCTATTTTATTTTTAACGTGTTGGTATGGAAATAATATCTGCTCGGCGACAGCGAAATATCTTTCCATGATGAGGGCTAAAATATTACTAAAATTAATTTACAATTTTATTCTGCTGTCTTTTTCCCTCAAATGTGAGGTTATTTTCAAGTTTCTTTCAGACTGAGAAAGTTCTGTAAATAGATGCTAGTGTCGCAGCAGCGCTGCGCTCATCTTGTGTTGAATTTGTTCGAATCAATTTAAGTGTTAAACTGAGCGCTAAATTAATGCTTAAAATTCCGATAGTTTCCGTTCTTGGAAATTTCACGATATGCGACAAACTTGGCCGATGAAAAAAAGGGATAAGTATTTGCATTATGTTTCGCCTCCACCAAGAAATATCCGCACGTTAATCAGAAGTGCCTTATCAATGTTCATCCTATGAGTTAAATTCACATTTTGAGAATCTGGGATGCAATGAATAAACGTGCGATAAATTTTGGGAACAATCAACACTGTTATAAATGTCTAAGATACAAATTTATTAGTATACAAGACTTTATTATCCTCAGGGCGCAATTTGTAGAACAGAAGCATGTAGGCAACATGAGTATTAAGAAAACAGACTTCATTACATTAAGAGCTTGCTTTGAAGAATTCAAAATATCTAAGATGCAAAAACCTTACAGGAAAAGACTTAATTTCCTTTCAAGCTCGATTTGCAGGAGTTCAAGTGTCTGAAATGCAAACTGAACGAAGTAAACGACCAATAGTTTTCGAGTCACAGCTTTCAGCACTTCAAGTTTTTAGGACCCAAGCATAATTAAATTGAGTTTTCAACTTTAGTAAACGACTTACTGAATTTTCTGTTTCTCGAACAGAAGCACAGTTAAAAAATTCTCATTGTCAATACTGCATAATTATTTTGAGTCTCTAAATGAAAATTCGCTTATAAGAATACAAACATAGAATGCATAGAAGATCGACTTCAGACTGTAATCGGCTACATTCAATATAAATGACTATTGATGTACAAAAAAAAT
>JACJUY010005070.1:2385-31912 GCA_014220935.1 Platorchestia sp. MABIK
GTCCCCCTGGTGAGTGTGTTCACCGCAACTGTCCCCCTGGTGAGTGTGTTCACCGCAACTGTCCCCCTGGTGAGTGCGTCCCCTGCAACTGTCCTCCTGGTGAGTGTCCCCCGCAACTGTCCCTCTGATGACTGATGTGTCTGATAACTCAAATTTCATTGATCTACTAAATAATGTAAGTCTGAATCTTCATCACATTTTCAGATGAACCGAAACCACATTCGTATCAAATTTATATGAAAGTCACTCAAGACTCCTGCCTATCTCGACTCGTAATTGGGAGAAGGTAAAATTGCTTCATCAGGAGAGCTACTACCCCGTTCTCTACCTAATTTTTCAAATATCACTGTACACATTTCTATTGCACCTAGGGGAATGAAAATGCATACAGATATTTAAAATTCAATTCCAAACACATTTTTCCCATAAAAATTTTCGATTTTTGCAATAAAAAGAAAGTTATTGCGCGAACATGTGAAATTATGCATATTTTAGCTCAAATTCCCACTCCTGCAATTTTCAACTTAGAAGCTTGATTTTGATCTCATTCGACGCCGAAAAACTCTGGCAACTTGAAAATGAAGCTTATTTTTAAACCTTGATATAGAAAAAATTGATGAATTTGTGGATTTAAAGAATTAATTAATATCGAAATTTTCCAAATTTCGAGGTTTTTTCATTTCTAAGGTAAACGAAAAGCCATAAAGATATATGAAATGCAATTCTGAACACATTTGCCTCTATAAATATTTTCGATTTTCTCAATAGAAGAAAAGTTATTGTGCGAACTTACAAAGCCAAATAAATTAGCTCAAAACGCTACCCCTCCTACAATTTTCAACTTAGTAGCTTGATTTTGGTCTCATTCGACACAGGAAGAAAATGGGAAAAGCTTAAATAAGCGGAATTCTATTTGAACTCCAAATTTGATTTTATAGTGAAAAATTTTGTATTTTTTGAAGAAAAAAATACATTTGCAAAAAATTTAAATTTTTTTTTTTAAATTCGAAATTGCTTGGAGACGGCTGTATTTATATATTCACAGATGCACCAAAGAATTTCCATTTACGAGTGTAAAGTACTAACTCTTTTAATTTCCAGGTCCACCAGAAATACCATTTTTCGGTAACTTCCCAGTATTAACCGAAGAACCAGCACAAAAACTGAAGGATGAGTACGGCGATGTGGTCATGTGAGTAGTGTTTTGTAACCCTACCTGCTCATTTTCTATATTCACTTTACCAGAAGTTTCCAGCTTTCAGAACAATCTCTTATAGGGTTGTGAGTGATGAATTTGCCACAACCCATCAGAGATAATGCAATGTTACAGATCTCGTTCGACACCCTCCAGGCTAACTATCTGATTGGGGGATAGATGGTTTTACCCGCCCAGGGCATAGGCTTATACTTTAGAGGCCCCGGCGAACAAGTTGGCCTGGGACATGTTACAAACCGTCGGTGATTTCGGTAATAAATTACTTGAAGAATAGCTGAGACAGCCTTTGTGAAATTGCGAACTAATGTCTGTCAAATCCCACACACTAAGTTTTCCATGAACAGGCCAACCAATTATTTTTAGAAATTTTCGTCAATTCTAAGCGCATTTTAATAACAAAATTCATGAAATGAAATATGAACCACTGCTAAACACTCAGTGTCAAACGATAGCAGATTAATCTAGCAATATTCAACTGAAAATAAAAAATACGGTTTTTGGATTAGATTAGTTTATTAGTTAGCTTAAGCCTTCCTATCTGCCACAAAAGCGATCCAAAGAGAGGAAGGAGGAAGGCACCATTTAGTATGGAGTTAAGGGAACGCGTAATCTATGCAGAAACGGCGTAGAAACAGTAAGTTCAGAAAGGAGGTTAGAAAACAAGATAAAAGTTGAAGTAGAAAGTAGTTGGTGCTGAGAAACAGGAAAGCAGTGAACTGAAAAAAGGGGTCCTTAACATAATAAATAAGATTTCATTTACTAAAAGAAGAACTACCTAACTTTCAGCTCGGGCCCTCACACATTTCCCCCTAGGAGCACTAATTCCCATACATCCAATACCTGTATCCCCTTGAGGGGAATACGGTTGTTTTATCAGAGGTGGTTTTAATAGTTTTTTCAATTTGTGAGCGTTCATATTTGAAAAATTAGTTGATATTTGGTGAATTAAGTGCAAACATATTCGAAAAATATGAGAGTTCTTCCCTAAAATCGACCATGAATTGCGCAAGATCTTGTGTATCAGAAGCAGGCATCTGCGTGGATATGTAGAGTAACTCTCTCCAGAACTGTAAGCTAATCGTTAGCTCTTCCTGCTATTGAATGGTCTATGTTCGAATGATTGGGCGATTTAGTAGTGTGTAATTTATACTTTAACATGAATTAACGTAAGATGCTAAGAAAATTGAGCATTAGTTGGATAAAACGCTAACATAAACCACGAATGAATGAATTCATATAATATATCTGGTAACCAAGATATAATGTGTCGAAAATCTAATTAGTTTAAAACATTTTTCTTTCGAATCCGAATATTCTGTGTCATAAATTCGTGGACTATTCGAGTTATTTTCTGTTTTACGTCCTTGTGCTCTAAATTATTGACAAGTAACTAATTTCCGAAGTTTATAAGCTTTCAAGTTGTCTGCGAGTCAAATTACCAAGTTATTGACTTTTGGAGATGCCAAACACTCAAACAATCGAGTTGAAAGGTGCAAAGTTATACAGCTATAAATTTATTAGGTGTCAAAGTTCTTAAGCCGACAATCAGCCTTGCACTGAATAATCACATAGTTCAAAAATCGAAAAGTCAAGTTGACAAATTATTGTACAGTAATATTATAAATGGGGGTGGGGTGTCTGAGTGTTTTTTCTAGGGAAAAATTATCTATCAATACTTTTTAAGTGTAATATTTCGTTAAAACTGAAAATTCTGATAAGGAATCACAACCTGAGGACCTTTGTAAAATTGACCAACGATCGCATGAACACCCAGGTACCGCACAGGCAACCTGCGCACCATCATCATCTTCGACTACAAGGTCGCCAAAGAAGCCATGGCTCGCCTCGAGTTCTCTGACCGGCCTACCTTGTTCACGGACTTCTTTGTCATCGACGACCAAAAGCTAGGAGGTGCGTTGCAAATTCTCACAAGTGTGGACGGGGTCCATTGCTTTGTAATCCAATCCCTAGATCTTATTTGATGCTTTTTCCGGTTCAGACAATGTTTTCTAGAGAGGAAAACGTCAGGTGTCAATAACGTCTTAACACACATTCATGTTTTCTGAAGAGAAAAACGTTCTCTTAATAAAATGAACATATGTTACAACATTTTTCATGCTAAATCATTTCTGTTACTAAGATGGGCCACTCCTTGAATTATTATGTACACACCTGAGAAAATTTTTGTCACAAAACCGACGCACTTTTGTGAGTCAAGTTGTCACAAAACCGACACACAAAAGTGTGTCAACAATATACAGTACATTTTCAGTCCATGTATTACGACACACAAAAGTGTGTCATTGGCTTATACGACGCACTTAGGTGTGTCAACCATGACGCACTTAACGTAAGTCAATTTTATTTCACATAAATATTTAATTTTTTCAGATTGGTCTTTGAGTACACTAATATACAGACAACGTATAAGAATTAGAAGAAGAATTAGTGAAGGTATTAGGGTTTTTGGGGAGAATTGGACTCCATTCACAAAATCTAAACACAGTTCGGCTTTTTACGAAAAATTTTGAGCGCTTGGAAGCTTGAATATGTAATTTAACTCTCAACCACTTTAATATGTGGTCAAAGAAAACATTCTAATGTGTATCAAAATATTTCGAATATCCGTTTAAGACACACAGAGGTGTCAAAAATTCTCTCAGTGCTCGTTAAACAAAGCGCGAATTAGCTGAGATATTTATCAAATTTCGGTCAGATAAGCGTATCCTAGTTCCCCAATTCCTTCGATGGCCCACACCTGTGAATGCGCACACGCACATATTTGAGTTTAGCTTGTCCCCTCGCTTCACTCAGGTGTGGTATCCAGCAACGGTCCACACTGGCAGCACGACCGCCGCTTCGTGCTGCGCAACCTCCGCAATCTCGGTGAGATCCTGGTAGCTTGCTACTTCTAAAAACCTAAACCATGGTAAAAGTTTGAGTCATAATTGAACTAAAGCATGCTTTCGTATCCAAGACTCTAATTCTGCGTGCTGTAATGAATACTTGGGGCTCCAGCGTTGATGCATATAATTGAAAATGGTGAACTATTGCTTATTTTGAATGATGAGCAACTGGGTTACATCCGTCAGGCATGGGTAAAAGCTACCTGGGGGATGCCATCAACATCGAGGCCGAGGCGCTGGTGGAAGACCTCAAGAAGTACAAAGGTGAAGCCATCAACTACCCCGACAGCTTCCGCACGGCAGCGCTCAACATCATCTGGCAGATGGTCGCAAGTAAGTTTTACAATTTACTATTTTCATGAGCTAATCTAAGAAGAGAATGTAATCAAAAACAATATTAAAGGATATACTAAAAGGCCTTATTACAGATCAGCGCACTCATCTGAAATACTTCTTTGTTTTACAGGCACTCGTTACGACCTGCGGTCCAAAGAAGTGGAGGCAGTGTATGACGTTAGCAAGAAATTTCAGGAGAAGTTCAGCCCACTCTTGTTCCTGCCTTCTTTCATACCGGCTCTCAGACGCCTCCCAAAAGTGATCAAAAACTTAATTTTCAAAGACTACATCATAGAAGATCTTAACGCCGAGATGGAAAGCACTGTGACCGTGAGTTTCTTCCGATTCCGATTGGCTTGCATTGATATGACGTCAGTGACATGAAGTTGTAAACGAAAATAATTCCGAGCTAAATGCAACAAATGAAAGATGCTTTTAGCTATTTCAAGCTGAGATTTTCTGATAAGTAGTAGTAGAAGAATTATCATTAACTGCTGCTACTACTACTACTTTTGCTTCCTGATAAGAGGTAAGTAATGTGACCTCAATTCATTTTCGATACTTACGAGAACTACAGCTCTTAGCAAAATACGAGAAATTATTTTCCTTGGAAACATTAGCAACACAACTCAAACAAATGTTGCGGAAACGCCAATGGCAATGACTGCTACCAGAATACCGTAAACTAACAATAAAAACTTCGAAATCTCTAAGCAGTTTTTGTCCTTCCACAGAACGTCATAGACAAGCACCTGGAGGACTACGACCCCGACAACCCCAGGGACCTCATCGACGAGTACATCAAGGACATGAAGGAGAACGAGGGAGATGAGAACTCCTTCTTCAGGAGGGGAGGTACATCAAAAAACTGTTACCGATAACGGTGCATGTTTAATTCGTACTATTCCCACAAATTTGTATGACACCACCGCTTAGAGTGAAACGGAGAACCGCTAGGTTTTGACTGCTCTTCATTGGCATGGTTACTTTTATTATCCATCAAGAAAAGACGTTCTTGAATAGAAGAAGCACCCTGATGCCAGACGAGTCATTTCTGATACGATATTATGAGTTTCTTTTGTAATTATGCTCTCACAGGAGTACAGAAGAATGAAATTGAGTTTAGATTGCTGGCATTTATTTTTTATTTTTCGCCTTCAATTGTGGTAATTTTTTCTTCCCATTACCGCAAATAATCCCGGTTAAAAATTCATTCCGTGTTTAGGTCGACAGGTAGCAGAACATAGTGAAACATGGCCGCGGAAGGTCACTATCGGCCGCGCTCGACCACAATTTGCCGTTCGACGGCTCTCCGCTAGTTTAATTTGGACGTAAACAAGCCGGGAAAATCGAGCTCTTGCTCGATTAAAAAGTGGATTCGTATAAAGTGGACATAGCGACCAAAAAACGGTTGCTTTTCCGAATGAAACACGGCTAGAATCTTGCCTACCACGGCACAGAAACTACTTGAAAACGCCTTATTTTTTAACTGGGATGAATTCTTCAAAGATCTTCATTGTGGTTCTTGTTCTGTACGCAGGAAAGCTTATCACGAGGCTAGCAGAAAAAACAATAACTAATTGACCAAATCTTCATTTCCATCCCTCCAGCTCTGGTCCAAATCGTCAACGACATGTTCCTAGCGGGGTCCGACACGGTCAACCACATGCTCAAGTGGGTCACGTATTTCATGGCGCGGTATCCTGATTACACAAAGAGGATGCAGAAGCAAATCGATGAAGTGGTGCCCAAGGACCGCATGGTGTCACTCGATGACAAAAACAGGTATCTTATTCAGCGGTTGAACATGATGTTAACTTGCATTAGCAGAGTTATTGATACTACTTTTATCAATCAAGTCAGTATTCCAAACCCTAGGGAAAGGTCTCAATCAATCTACATCTACAGTGTATGAGCGTCATGATTGTGGATCCCTCATACCTCGTTATGGCCAGCCACTCTTCCATTTCTCTATCTTACTGCTCTCTGTGACGGAAAAGGCAAATTTTGTTCATTTCCCACAATGGTACCACACTTGCTGTAGTTATAACGAGAGTGTTAAATATAAATTTGCGCATCTCCTAGCAGAAGATAAAATATCCTGTATGTTTCGCTATTGCTCGCACGCTAGGATGGTTACGCCTACTGTCTTCGCCAAAAAAAAGAACGAAAAACAAAACTGAAAAACCTCTCGAGTCGGAAAAGTTGAAAAAGCTTTCAAAAATATCTACACTGCACATTGTAGCTTGTGATATATTCTTTTCCGAGAAGATGCATGTTGTAAATGAGACCTTAAAGGAAGTGCTCTGATATACCTCTTCGTTATCCCATCAACTTCTGGCCAAGCTAAATTAAATCCTTGATCAAATCCAGCAGAAGAGAAGATATGGAGATTCGAAGATCTGCATCAAACCGGTTTGGCTGCGATAAGAATCTTTAGCAGGGTCATTAGAACTGAGTGTAGATGGGCTCCGAGTAATGCAACAGTTGAGGTCTGAACAATTAAAAAATGCCCAAAAGATTAAAACACAGAATGTACCTCCATCATGTTCCTGTGCAGTTTGCCTCTGGTGGAAGCGTTCATCATGGAAACATTACGACAAGCGTCGTTGGTTCCTCTTAGCGTTCAAAGATCTAGCACCCGTAACACCACTCTCGAAGGATACTTTGTACCTAAAGTGAGTCACCTTATCACCAGATAACAGTTTCATTTCTATGCTAGAGTCAAAGGATGGGTCAGTAAACTTAATCAGTGAGTCTTGCAACAAAACGAACCCACTTTTAAAAATATCTTATTCGCTAATTTGTTAATTTATAAAAATTCTTTGTATCCAATTTAAGGCAGAAAATTGTTCTTAGAAACATTATTGGTAACATCATAAGGTTAGCCCAAAATAGACCTAATGTAAAGACACGTCTCATGTTACTTTTTTGTGAAGCGAATACTCTCAATGAATATATCGCGTTCAGTTTGCTTCATCTTAAAATATCTACAATTTTATGTATCTATTTCCTTGAATTAGGAAACCATCGAAGATGATTCTCAAGTTTATTTACCATTCAAAATGCAGCTAATAAAGAATCGAATAGAGTTATCATGAATTGTTACACGGAAAGCAAATGTTACTCACTGGTGATAGAGACGTTCAAAAAATCCTTCCGCTATAGAAAGCCTTTTCAAAGAGCACTGTTATTCACATACCGTATCATAAAAACTGTTCTTTAAAAATGACTCCCTATCGGAGCAGGCATCAGGAGAAATCAGGAAATCGTTTCTATTACGTTCAGGAGACCATCATCGCCGTGGGAAGCTACTCCATCCACCACGACCCTCGCTACTGGGACGACCCCCACAAGTTCTACCCTGAAAGATTCTTGGATGAGACCCGCACCAAGTACACGGCCCCTAAGCAGGGCTTCTTCGCCTTCGGTGCAGGTGAGTCCATGAAGCGAAGGTGTCAGTGAGCTCCTAAATCTTCCGTATTAAAACAAACTTCAATTAAATAATTTCACAAATACATTGCAAACTCATTTCTTTCATCCCAAAATCAATACTTGCTGCACAGAACTTTACATCTGTCTCAGCAAATTATCATCTGAATATTCTAAATTGCTATCGACGGCTCGATTGTGAGGTACACATATTCATTCACTTCGAGGTGATGAGTTTAGGCTCAACGGTCCACATAAAAGGTTGAGGTTCTCAAACCCTGACTCGAAAGATGATATTTCCTTGGAATTTTACAATGATTACATTCACGCTAATTTTGCGTCCAATCAATTTTCGCATAAGCCGATGCAGCAGTTACCACTCAGTTTATACTCAGTCTCCAGCTTACATCCTTTGTGAAATTTTCCATAGTTCCGTTCATTTTTGTCCGTGTCGTTTCAACGGTTGGAACTGAAAGTCGTCTTTGTATTAAGATTAGGCTTACGTCACGAAAATGCCAAGCTTAAATTGGCGAAATTCGCAGCTTAATAGTTTGAAGGTTAGCAAAACACGAAAGAAAATACGCTGGATGGATAATCCTATTGCGCGTTAATAGTATTCGCTCAGTTGCTACGGCCTGTTTGATTTGGTTGGAAGTAATAGGAATGAGAAGCCGTTTTACTATTTGATTACATTTTTATCCTGTATAAGAAGAGGGAAAAATTTCATTGCACCGTCATATTTTAACTCGTACGCCAATGTCTAATTTGAATAAAAGTAGTGAAATAATTGAAATGCTATTCATTGATATTGATACGTAAATGAGGAATTTACCTAGTGATAAACATACTCACTAATACTCAGTCAACGGGTTAAAGTTGAACGGCATCAAGCGGATTCAAAAGGGTTAAAAAGATTCAACAGCGAACTGAATAACCACTAATAGGAAAAACAAGGTGTGCATTCATATTTATCGACGCATAAAGCCTTGACTTTTAACGCGGTGAACCTTATTGAGCGAACAACACAGAAATATAATCCCACAAACTGTGAAAAGCTTTGTTTGAAAAGTCATCATCTTCGATGGATCAACCGCGTTGAGGTAACTTTGCCAACATTAAAGTACCTTCATTTTCTTAACTATCTCCCCCTAAGGCCGTCGCCAGTGTGCCGGGGAGCTGCTGGCCCGCATGGAGCTGTTCCTCTTCTCTGCCGCCATCATCCAGAACTTCGACGTGGTCGCACCTAAAGGAGTGGACGTGAGAAGGCTGGAGACCGAGGACAGAGGTGGACTTAGGTCTCCTGTGGACAATACTTTCATCTACAGGCCTCGGGATTGGGGAGTGGATGTGAGCGAGAGGAAAATAGAAAATAGGATGGCTTAAGTCTGTAGTGGACAGGACGCTTCTTATCAGAGCGTGAAGCGGTGAATGTGAGAAAGAACTAGGACGAGAACAGGTGTGAACGTCGATCTGTCGAGGACCAGGATTACTTTTATATTTACTGGCTCATGGATCGGATAATCATTACGTCGAACTGAGTTTGTTACTTGTCCAACTAGCTTGCGGACATATCTTCCTCTCGTCTTACGCTTCCATTTTTGCTATCAACGAAACTATCGACAGCTGCCTTACAAAAAATTGCATAAGCGCAATATTTTTTAATCATCAGGTCTTCAGTGCGACGTTCTCTCTTCACACCGTTGTTATTGGTATAGAATAAAAGATTCTATTCGAATTCAACTGAAAATGTATTAGTGTGAACTCCTGTCGTTAGAGCAAGTATCGGCACATCAAAAATTCTAGCAAGTATCGGTTCAAACATCACCCATTAAGAAGAAGCTACTAAGTAAGTGTCAGCACGTTGCATGAAATTACAAGATTTTTTATCGGGCAGTTGTGATTTAGTTACAAAAAATTAGAGAGGCAAATGCGTGCCAGGATCTCAAACTAGAAGTTAGTATAAGTTCCCAAATAAGTCATTTTTTATTCCATGTGGTGAATTTTACGCAATTCCAACCTGCTGTAACCGTATGTAAATATTGTATTCTGTGTGTGCATACAGTGTGTTACTGTTTAAATGCACCGACCTGTAAGGTATATTCATGAATAAATAATAAAATACTCTGTATTTGTGTATACTGTGTTCATAACTTGTATGTTGCAATCATATACATCGAATGTCAACAAATATTCACGATTAAATAAAAATGAGAAACGAAGAAAAACTAAAATGTTCAATTTTTCATTATTACATCTTTCAAGTGCACTGAAAAAGAAAGGGTATTGATAACACGAGGTATATGAATAGCTGCAGTAACTACGCATTGAACTCTACCACGAAGAGGGTGAAATAAAGAGAATGCTACACTGCACAACATTTTCACTTTCTACCAAAAGCCATGAATTTTGGAAGCACTTCCTAAATTTATGAGATTCTTAGATTCCAAGAATTAGCTCGAATTAAAAAAATTTTTGTCTTTGTAATAGTTTTAACAAATGTTCACTTCTCATTTTGGTGTGCATATGAAGCTAAAAAATGATGATTGTGATCGTTTTCTGGTTACTTCAGTGATATGCTGGACAATACATGAATTCAAATTAAATTAGACGAATCTTGTTGGAAGTTATCCTAGTTCAAGGTTATTCATTTCTAAAGCTATTCGCTTACTTTACATTGCTACATGGTTAAAAGTGATAGTGTAAATATTTGAGTTGTAAACGTCCATGTATTCCAATAGGAAACATAATGCCTGAATGACAAATGACAACACACTAAGTTTCACATATCCTCACGTACAGGTACTAACGCATACCAAATCGGTAGAAATACCGGAATAAGTATTTCAATATTTATGATCGTAGTTGAATGATCTGAGAGAACAACTGTCAAAATGTGCCACTTTAGTTGCCTATAAATTTAGTAAACAAATGAAAAGACCTAAAACAATCTACTGACAGGGAAAAAAATACTGGGACGTTCCTACAGAAGCACTTCGAAGGACATACCCTTCTCAAATGAGCTTGCATGATTGCACAACAATGATAAAAGTTATTGAGAGTGAGCCAAGTGAAAATAAATAATGGTACTTTTACAGGACGGCGCATAAGTAACGCACCCTTTTAAAAAATTTATAATAAATAAACTATGAAAGGTATAACGATTGCGTTAATTGCAAACGATAGAGGAACTCTTAAAGTTTATTTACATGTCGTATTCTATCTACAGATACCCAGTATATATTGCGGTAATAAATCTTTAAAATTTACCTTCAAAAGGGTGAGTTACTTATGCGCCACCCTGTATAACGAAAAGTTTACTGTTCAGCAATTTGATCCATGGAAAATGGCGTGCACAGATCAGAGTGAGGATGCATGACTAATTTAAAAATATCTTGTCATTATAATACAGTCATAAATTATAGACATGTTTTCGAATAGCGTTAGTCAACAAAATTTACCAAAGCGTTCTACAGCATGTAATTACTAATCTAAAATTAGCATCCAGCTTGAGCACAGAGTAAAGCTAAGTGTCCAATGCTGAGTGAAGCATTCTACAGCATGTAATTACCAACGTAAAATTAGCATCCACCTTGGGCACGTAGCTTCCCAATACTAAGTGAAGCAAAACACACCCTGACTCGAATAACCGTAGAATAATTCACCCAAAGCTACAAAAACAACATTGAGCCACGCTCCATCCCACATCCCTGAAATCAACATTGAGTCACGCTCCGCCTCTCAGCCCTGACTGAGCACATCCTTATCATGCAATGCCACTAGCGGCGTAGATCAAACTGATGGCACGACTTGAGTGCACCACAAGGAAAAACCTGCCAATATATATGAGGGCTCTTGCATACTCTACCAGTCTCGTACACTACCAGTCTCGGTGCTTTGGTGTGAGGTGTTGCTCTTCAGAGAAATGCGATTCACTCTTTGATTCAGCGTGCGTGATCATTTTGACGTAGAGTAAGCGAATCGAATAAGACGAAGATTTTATCGCTACATGAAATGAACGCAAACAAACTGGCGAACAAATATCATCCTGAAACTCACTCACTCTATTGTTGAGTTAAACCACGCACAGTTACAATACTACATGGAATATGAGAGGTCAACTTTATGGATACAAATTAGGACAAAAGGGACGTTAAACCATTTCTATGCCCGTTAAATAATGTTATATGTGTTTCAAATCAATTATCTTCAACAAAGATTTGAATTATGCTTATATTTGAGCATAGATACATGTATTTTTCATGTCCCATTGAACAGATATCGTGATGGTTTAGTAAACTATGCCTTTTGCTGAATGCAGTTTTATACATCATTTTCATTTCCATGTTATTAACACCAACATGAATAACTTTTATTCGACATTCGAAATTAACTATGAAGTAATAATTTACAAAACGTCTTCTAAATGTAGACTGTGACAAGTGTTGAGGCTAATCTCAGCTGAGTTTATCTTAGCAGTTTTTAGTTGTATCCTGATCACAGTAATTGATCCGTATGTGCATCCGTTTGTACTTGGTTGCAACAACTTAGGTACTTGCAACTAAGTGTTGCAAGTTAGTTAGTTGATACAAAGGAGACCGAACAAGATACGCCCGGTGACTGTGCAATAGTCTACAACGTTGGTTTGTTAAGTCGCCCAGTGTCTCCTTAGTACAAAAATGACTGTACAAGACACTCTTGAAGCAGAATAATATTGCACGTGTATTTTAAGTCACAATGCTTCCTTAGTACAAAGATGACTGTACATGACACTCCAAAAACAGAATATATGACGTGGTTTGTACAGTCACAATGTTTATTAGCACAAAGTTTACTGGGCAAGACACCCTTGAAACAGTACAATATTGCACTCTTTTTGAACTATCACAATTCTTCCTTAGGACAAAGATGACTGAACAAAATACAAATACAATTTGCCTTCGGTATAAATTGTGCGAAATACTAAGCGTGTTTTGAACAGTTACAATGTTTCGCTAATGGAAAGATGAGCGTACAACGCACCCATGAAACAGGGCAACATTATACGAGTTTGTATAGTAGCACCGAGCGTTATCTACAAACTTAGATAAATGCGAAGATGATAGCTAAGCGCACTTGCGTTCCCAACCATTTGCCGAAAGAATTACCAGTCTACAGATTAGATGAAAGTTCTCCACAAGGACATGGTGATAACACACTTGCTATCGTATGTGAGTGCTGCATCCTTGCATTGTGTTTTTGGTTATAAGAACCCTATCGTGAGTGAAAGAATTATATTGAAAATTATGGCAGATTTTCTTATTTCGTACAAAATTATCTACAGTACGAATGAACAAATGCAAGATATTTTAAATTGTCAATCTTTGTCAATTTTCAGATGTAAGCATTTGTGAATGGCATTATTTATCCCGTGTTTCATTTGTTTTTTGAAAGAAGCTCATTATTTGTCAGAATATGTTAGTTGTAATAAATTAAATAATCTTCTAGTGAACGTGAATGTGGTTGACAAATTAAACGGCCGTCTGTACGTCAGAAATTATGTTTTTCGAGATAGAATCTTTTTACACTTCCTATGAATGATCTTGCTCAGTGACAGACTACTTGAATAGACCTTATAACGCTCAATAAATCATAGCGATCATTTTCTTCTCTCGTACTTTGCAATGATACTCGTACCCAAAACTATTCTTGCAAGTGGTTTAATGCATTTACTTCTATGATGTGAGCTGAAATTTAAAAATTTCTGGACGCACTCGTAATTATTCCTTAATTTTTTATTACAGCACAATTTTTAAACGCTCAAATTTTGACTCGCACGATCATCACACCCACGGACCGACCATGTGGCTAGAGATCCTGCTGTTCCTGGTACTGCTGCTGGTGTACGCGGTGATCAGGGACCGCAAACCCCGCAACTGTCCCCCTGGTGAGTGTGTCCCCCGCAACTGTCCTCCTGGGGAGTGTGTCCCCCGCAACTGTCCCCCTGGTGAGTGTGTCCCCCGCAACTGTCCCCCTGGTGAGTGTGTCCCCCGCAACTGTTCCCTGGTGAGTGTGTCCTCCGCAACTGTTCCCTGGTGAGTGTGTCCCCCGCAACTGTCCCCCTGGTGAGTGTTGTAAATGAAAAATTGTCTTATCGTAAGCGCTTCGGACTAGAAAGTGAGATTCAGATATTAAATGTGTGATTATTTGATTGGTTGCTTAGTTGGTTAAATCCATCCATCTTTGTTTATAGTAATAACATACAGCGAACTTCAACATCCGATTTTCAAAAATGTCGTTGGGTGAAACCCAAATTCTTGCGTTCAATGATAACTTTGGGCAAAATTCAGCCACTGCTTTCAATGGCAACATGAAGAAAGATTCAGTGGATGCGACCTGCTACAAATGCGATTACCTGTTACAGATGCGACCTGTTACCTGTTACAAACCTGTTACAGATGCGACCACATAAGATTCAGTGGATGCGACCTGTTACAAATACTTTCATTCAAAAGTTCATGCATTTAAAGTTCAGAAGTTCACTCAGAAATTCATTCACCATTTTAATAGTCTCGTCTAAGATCAGTTAAACGTCCTAGTGATTCAACAAAGTTAAGTTATAGATAATTTTAAAACGGAAGTTATGATAATCACGAACTGAGTAATTGAATCGTATGTTTAAAATTTTCTATACGTCAACATTTAAATATTTGTAATCATTTATTCATGACCAGCTTATGGCAAAATTTGAATTCTTTGCCTTAAAAACTAACAAGAACTGAATCCGTGTTGGAACATTTTTCAGTATTTCATGAAGCTCAGTTTAGTATCAATAAAAAATACTGAATGCTGCACACATTCTTTAAAGTAATGAACTTCTTCATGTGTTCGTTTTCATTGAAAAAATTATCACAACCACCCATTTATCAATTGGTAATTATCATTTGAGTTGAATAATGTAGGTAATTAATATAGGTAATTATTGTGTAGATTGATTAATGTAGGTAATTAAAATAGGTAATTACTGTATAGATTGATTAATGTAGTTAGTTAATATATTTAATTATTATAAAGGTCGAGACAAAGCTGCTGTAGTTGCCAAGCTGAAAATAATTTCGTATTTCACAAAATCCACACTTTCCTGATCAAAATTTCAGATAATGCACAGCATAGCTCACATACCCCTCAATATAAATCACCCAAATCACTCTCTAACAATTTTCAACTTATCGCTGTATTAAATGGCCCATAAATTATCACGTTTCCATATAAGTATCAACCAATTCTTATTTTATTTGCTCTATTAACTTTTACGCATAACTTATCTCACATGCTGATTTTTGTGAATTATCATCGTGTTCTCAAACAAATGTCAACCTATCACTTTCTTGTTTGTTCTACAAACCTTCAGGCATGGCTTAGCGCAAATACAGCTCTATGTAAATGCTCATCTCGTTCTCTAATAACTTTCACAGGCAGTGCAGAAATTCCGTTCATGGGTAGTTTTCCTGTGATTGAAGAAAAGTCTGCACAAGTCCTTAAGGAGCAATACGGCGACATCGTCATGTGAGTTGAGGAACCTAGTTGAGATGTTCGTTGCACTGGGAGAAAGGGAGAAAGTAGAAGGGAGTAAGATTGAGATCAAGGAGCTGTTAGTTTTACTACCAACAGTGTCCGCTTGAACTATCACTACTGCTACCTTCTTCACCTATTTAAAACCATGCTGATGAGGGCGTACTATTCTACTATGCTCGTTAAATTGAAAATGATTTTCATGTTACTTTTAGAGCCATTAAATTTTTATCATGCATTGTTTCCTCGCTAATTTCAGGCACCGAACTGGCAACTTCCGCACGGTTTTCCTCTTTGACTACAAAGTGGCCAAAGAGGCCATGGCTCGCCTCGAGTTTGCAGACCGGCCAAATTTTTTCGCGAATTTCAGCGTCGACGACCAGAAGCTCGGAGGTATGCAGTGCTCAGACCGTGCGCGGTGGTGGTTTTCAGAGACATTGAATCAAATGAGAGTCTAAAGATCTGCTCAAACTTCTGGATTCTTGAATAATATGAAATATTTGATGATCCGCGTTTCTAGGTCGTTCCTGTGGTATTCCGTGAAGGCACGTATTTTTGAACACTAGCTCTAAGTTCAATAATACCCTGAATATAGCGCGGCGAGATAATGTCTTGGCTATTCATGTGAGAAAGGAGTTTATAAACACGATCACTCGATTAGGAAATCGCGTTAGGAAATCGCTCAAATATTAAAGTGAAATCCATATGATAAGCCTCCAAAATCACAGCAACTATGTACGTGTAAATTCGGATTTTTTATTGACAACAACCTGACATACGATCCTTTTGCTTAAAGACTTGATAAAGTCTGATTCTCGCACCCAGGTGTGGCATCCAGCAACGGTCCACACTGGCAGCACGACCGCCGCTTCGTGCTGCGCAACCTCCGCAACCTCGGTGAGGTCCAGGTTTCCAGATCTTAAAGTCAATAAAAATGAAAAACGGTCTAGTGATTTTTGAAGTTGCAAATGCAGCGGTATCCAAGATACTAGCTTCGATATTATATGTACTGTCCAACGCGTTCATTGAAACTGAGAGTTGTGGCTCTGTGACCACAACTTTTCATGGAAAGTTCGCTTCCATCCCTCAGGCATGGGTAGAAGCTACCTGGAGGAAGCCATCAACATCGAGGCCAAGGCGCTGGTGGAAGACCTCAAGAAGTACAACGGTGAAGCCATCAACTAACCCGACAGCTTCCGCACGGCATCGCTCAACATCATCTGGCAGATGGTCGCTAGTGAGTTTGTACGCTAAATGACACAAAATCTTCAAGTAAAAGTGTGCACTACTTACTTTCACTTTTTTTAAGTACACACACAACAAAATTCAATTCTAAACTAAACGACCTGAATCGTCTCTCAGTCTGAAAAATTTGAATTGTTTGCGCTCACAGTTTTGTAGTTTGAATCATATCGCTAGCTTGTGTAGCAGTTTTGCATTGAAATTTATATAGGGCAGATCTTTGCTTTCTAGTAATGTAGACTAGGTCTTTGTTTTCGAGTTATGAACTCAGCTTCTTTTTACTCAGTTTGAGTGTGTAATTTGAATTGCTATTACAATTGGCATCAACTAAGTCTCTTTCTCTAGCTTGGACGAACAAGGTCTTTTTTGCGATCTAGGACTAGGAACTAGGACTAGGTTGTTCTTTCACAGTTTATACAGATTAGGTTTTTCTAGTTAGTACAGGAAAGGTCTTTCAATCTAGTTTGTGCAGATTACATCACTTTTCTCGCATACAAAAACAACTCGATATTTGGTGATGCCGTAAAAAAAGCATTCCATTAGCGTTCATTTGAATATTATTGGCAATCAACCATCACCTTAAATATGGCAACTATCTACCCCTACAGGAGCCATCTACCACCACATTAAATGTGGAAACTATCTACCATCACATTGAATATAGCAACTAACTACCCCTACATTGAATTTGGTAACCATCAACCACTACCGGAGCTTTTTACCACCACGTTGAATAAGGTAATAATTTACCACTACAGAGACAATCTACCACCATATTTTCTGCCGGCAGGCACTCGATTCGACCTTCGGTCGTCAGAAGTAGACACCATCTACGGGCTGAGCAGGGAGTTCCAGGACATGTTCACACCTGCAATGTTCCTGCCCTCCTTCATACCAGCGCTCAACTACCTCCCGAACACAGTCAAAGATTTCCTTTTCAAAGATTACCTAGTGCGAGAGTTCTTTGAAGAGATGAGAGCTGTAATAGGAGTAAGTACTTTGATGTATGTTAGAATATCTGTGGTTTTGAATGAGAGCTTGAAATAAGTTTATCTACTTTTTTTGCAGCATTCATCTGTACAACGTCCTCTTGTACAATCTCCAGGCCGTATTTATTTGATTGTCCTCACAATTTCAAGCAGGGTAAGCGTTTATGGATGCATTCAAACCTGCGACAGAACGTCACACACTAAATGACGCTATTTCTACCTTTCCCAGTAATTGTTTCAAGCCAGGAGCCCACTGACCAGAAACAAAAAAAAATGGATTCTATCTCTGCTATATAAAATCAAGGACGCAATCCAAAACTCTCCTCTTTATATTTAGTAAGCTGCCCGCTGAAAACCAGTAAGGGTTAGAGTTTACACAAAATCCCTCAGCATCACTCAACATAAGTATCTCTGAGTAACAGCGGTAAACTTTCATTGGACTCCCAGAACTAGTTTGTCATCATTTGAAAACACAAGTTGTTTACTTACCAGAACTCAGTTTGATTAACAACGGCCATCCTTCAATGGCTCATGATGCATGTGCAAAAATACGAAACAATGCCCTTCAGAACTTCGGTTTCAGAATAGGTTCCTTCTTTCGGTTTTGAAAGGAACCTGTTACAACTTCAGCGCTCCTTCCAAAGCTCGTGAGCAGGCACTTCAGTTGCTTCAACCAGCGCCGCAGATCTAAATGTAGGTTTCAAATAAATTCAATTTTGGGGGATTGATTCACTTTAGGACGAACTTTTTCCGTATTGGGTAGATTAATCTGAAAAATACACCGCTTATGCAAAATTTGATTTAAAAATGTTTTTGCTCGCGCACATTTTTCGATTTTTTGAGTAGAAAATGATTCATTTTGAAATGAAGCTTTTAAGGGGAACATTTCAAAATGCCTTTGAAGCCAAAGCAATTGATTTTAAAAGTTGCTTTTAGTGTCGTCGCACTCAGAAGACTATATTATACAATGTCTATTTAAAAAAATTCCAAAATGTTGTTACTGACATTTTAGGAATTTTCTGAAAAAAATCCAAAGCAAATCATTTTTTTCGATGTAAAAAATTATAAAAGAAATAAAAACTTGAATTGAAAATGTTTTTAATAGAGACTATAATAAATTTAAGTACCAATAAAATGAGCACTAAACCAAGTCGGTACGTCGGTAAACATGAGTTACAGGGGTTCTAGAAATATGAAAACTTGCATTTTTCATGAGAGTCGATTGAATGAAAATATCGACCTGATATTTTACATATACTTACGTTTTTCAAGAATATAAGTACAAAATATTTATGCAGCATTTAACAGACCAGTCAATTACCAATAGTGTTTTTGAACCGAGTCGCTTCGTCGATAAACGTCGAAGATTTGCTAAATTAAAATTTACAATTTATCACATGGATATTATTGTGCATGTATGCAAGTGAAATATTGCTTTTGTCTTCCCTATTTGGCAGATTTATCAGAAAATTGCACCACGTGTGTAAATTGAGATTTTAAAATTTTTCCCAACATTTTTCGAAGGTTTATGAGACATTTTTCTGGAAAAGTCTGGAAAAGTACTGCAGGTAAAAGTACAAAAATAGCCCTGTAAACATTGCAGGTACACTGAAAAGTTATTAACAGCATTCGTTATCAGCACATACACTTTTTCTTGTGTGAAATTGAACGCTATTATCATTATTGTTATTAGTAATATAAGAGATTAAATTTGAATCACGAATCAATATTTCGTTTTATCTAAATATGTTACCTTCTAAACTTTAAATAAAAATAGAAGAAAGACACATTTTCATTCATGGCCATATGGAAGAATCTTATACTTGAGATTGTTGCCTCTAGGGGCTGTAGTTTACATGATCATTAGCCATTTTACATTAACTTGATTTTAGCCATAAAACAGCCAGGGTTCGTTCAACTGAGTGGACATTTCCACGCTATTGCTTCTGCAAGTAACGTGGAACTTTGTGCTTCCGACTAAACTCGTATAAGAACGTTATTTCTTCTAATGTTGGAGCCCAAGTACGCAAATTTATCAAAATTTCCATGACCTAGGCAACTGTAGACAAGCACCTGGAGGACTACGACCCCGACAACCCCCGGGACCTCATCGACGAGTACATCAAGGATATGAAGGAGAGCGAGGGAGATGAGAACTCATTCTTCAGGAGGGGAGGTTGGTTCACACGAGGAGAGTAATGTTGTCAGATCGACCGTATTCTGACCGATATTTACAAATATCATTTGAAAAAAGTTCAACTTGAAAATTTGGGACCCTAAAAGCCAACTTGGTGATTTTGTTTGTTTCCGTCAGCCAGCGACTTACCTTGTTTCCTCTACCGTGAACAGCCCTGAACCAGATCGTCAACGACATGTTCCAAGCGGGATCAGACACGGTAAACCACATGCTCAAGTGGGTCACGTATTTCCTGGCGCGGTATTCTGACTACGCCAAGAGGATGCAGAAGGAAATAGACGCAGTCGTGCCCAAGGACCGCATGGTGTCCCTCGAGGACAAGCTCAAGTAAGGCCTCGAATAATAATCAGAATATCATTATTATCTACCTTCATTTTACTTACGCTGATGAAGAAATGTCACAGACACGACGATTTCAAAAGAATTTCTTCCAAGGTTTCCTTTGGTCGAGGCATTCACAACTGAGTCATTACGACATTCGTCGTTGGTTCCCATCAACGTACAGCGATCTGCCACCCGCGACACGACCATCGAAGGATACTTCATACCTAAAGTAAGTCTTTCGTCAGCATTCAAAAAACTATGTCGAAAAACCTATATTTACAACTATTTTCTCCGGATAACTTGAGGGGAAACACGTAAATTAGATGATCTTTCATTTTCCAACAAACGCGGTTGCAACGGAAACGAGCCGTAACTCATCAATCTAGTATTGTTACTGCATATCAGTCAATTTCTTTCCCATAAACTCATTGCTCTACAACCTCTCACTTCTGGTCATTAGTTTTGCGGTGAACATTTGCACTACAGCGCTTCACTTTATTTCACAGGACACGGTAATAGCGGTGGGAAGTTACTCCATCCACCACGACCCTCGCTACTGGGACGACCCCCAAAAGTTCTACCCTGAGCGATTCTTGGATGAGACCCGCACCAAGTACACGGCTCCTAAGGAGGGCTTCTTCGCCTTCGGATCAGGTTTGGCATGGGTTATAGTTGTTAATTTTCTTATCAGTGTTCGGATATTAAATAAGAATTGACCGATACGTCAATTGAGAGAGTATTCACTTACTGTTGGCGTGCTGAGACAGCTCGAACTCACGAAAATTTTCGGCATTGTCATTATCAGATTATGTCTTCAGTTTCTTGAACTGCTATTATTGAATGTACGTAAGGAATCGTTGCCAGGACAGGAAGTGGACACGTTTTTCCCCATTTTATGAGCATTGCGCTTTCATAAAATATTTGTATATATTTTTACGGTCCACCGTCACAGCAAACACAGCGGGAAACCGAAAATTTAGCCCCTTTTCACTAATGATTGCTTAAACTCGTACAATAGAAAACCTTCAATGTTCAGCCCTCTGAAAAATAAGACATTCAATCATAGTCCTACACATTTACCGTCAACCATGGATGCTCTCAAAATTAGATGGTTGGGGACCAAAAGAAAAACACAGTCCATAACTGAGTTATACATCAACGGAGTTCAACTTCTATAGAGGAAAATCAGTCTCATTTATTTAACTAATGCAATGCTCTATTAACGTTTAAAACAGCTTGGTACAACTTATTAATTTCATCCGTATAAGTTAAGGCTCACACATGATGAATTAAATCACTTAAGAATCGACCGTATATTTTTTAATTATGATTACGGGGCCGGAAGTAATCTTTCCATAGCTAGAATAAAGATTCCCTAATTGTGTAATTTCTGCCTGTTGTGAATCTTTCCATACATTTATGTAACAAAGATGTCTAAATTCTGTAATTGTGCAGGCCGTCGCCAGTGTGCCGGGGAGCTGCTGGCCCGCATGGAGCTGTTCCTCTTCACGGCCGCCATCATCCAGAACTTCGACGTCCTCCCTGGCGACGGTGTGGACCTCAGCGAGCTGGAAACAATCACAGTATCTGTGTTCCGCATCCCCGTTGACAAGAAGCTTGTGTACGCACCCAGAGCTTGAGGCAACGAACTGTTTTGTGCTAGTACTCCCCCTTATGCTGTGGTTACCTAAACATTTTCGCTTCATAGCATCAAAGTTAGTTATGAGAGTGACGAAAAAGACGACGGAACGCCCATAGCCCGAAGTGATGGTACTCTGTACGCTTATGATGGAAGCCCAAGAGATGGAATAGGTTCCCTTCATATCCCTAACTGCAAACCTGTACGTTGGCTCTCAAATGTAAAATGATTGTAATTGTATTGTAAGACGTAATTGTATTGTATTGCAAGTTGTGTATTGTATTGTATTGCAAGTTGTATATTGTATTGTATTGTAATTGTATTTAAAGTCATTGTAAGACGACGGAATGACACGTCTCTTCTCTTACGGGATTCCCTCCAAATAAAGTAATTCATTTCCGTCAAAATTCCTTTCTTCCACCATGCTGGAGTAATCCGTAGCTTCTAAATCAAGATAATAAACAATCATCATCGATACGTCGATCGCCTATATAAGAGTCAGTGAATGTTATTTTGCCCCATTTAATGTTCTACTTGCCATCTAACTATCATCCACGTTTTTTCATTTTAATTTCAATTCGACGATTGCATTAAACTAGTAACTAGTGTAACTAGTAACTAGTGTAGTAACTAAACATCTGTAACTAGTGTTACAGATGAACTGAACATAGTCTCACATCAGAGATTTAGGCCGCGTGCACAAAAAGAAACGTATTAAAAATCGTACAGTGTAACTTGAAACTTTTGTAGCATTGCATTAGATGAGGGTTAGTTGGAGATATTTCTACAACTCCGAGGCAATCTTAACAGTGAAATAATTTTTTTTCTGACATATTTTGGCGCCTGAGCATGAGTGGTGTCTGATGGTATGGGACTCGGATATATTGCAACCGTGAACAAGCTACTCGATTTTTTCATGTAACCGACTCTATTAATCTTAATACCTCAATCATCTCTTGAAATGGAAGGAGAGTAACGTGTTCTCTTCACATCTTTGAGCACGGTTTTAGTTATTATAAACACTTTTAGTCGTATTAAAGTGTATTCGTTTGATAAGAATGTATCATGGTTTGTGTACGATTTACATGGAAATTCTATCATTCACACGCGGAAAGAAGAAATTCAAGTAATTTAAACACATGCTAAGTGAGCACAGTAAATTCAATATCTGATTTCCATTCCTGAATGTTAACTGCAAATCGAGATTCTGCTTAATAATCCACGCTGTAACACTGTTTGATTGTGTTTTGAATTTTTAATGCTAGTACACATTGAATATAATAATATTCATTCAATAGAATATTCATGCCATCCTACAAACCGATGGAGTCCGTCTGTAACGACGAGGTTGCTTCTTCAGTCACGCCAACTACCTCACAAAAGCACTTCTGTGATCACGTTGCTTACCCTCTCTCACATGGTCACTGATTGACCAGACCATATCAAATGTTGTACACCTTTTTTTGTAGATTGCAGAAACCAGTCTTCGCCATGTACGCTGATATCTTTTCTTTTTAACGGGCTTTATTCCAAACAAAATAATTCCTTTTCGATAAAAATTTCTTTCCTCGAACAATTCTTTTCCTTGAACAATGCTTAACCTCAAAGAATTCATTTCCTCCGACAATTCCTTTCCTTCACCAAACTGGAGTAATAGAACGTTTCTTTGTCCTGACGAAGAAAGCACCAAAAGTGCTGCTAATGGCATTGGCGGAGATAAGCCTCAATCAGATTAGATTAGATTAGATTATTAGTAAGTTTAGGCCTCCCTATCCGCAACAAATGCGGTCCAAAGAGAGGAAGAAGGAAGACACCATTTAGTATGGAGTTAAGGGAACGCGGAATCTATGCAGAAAGGGCATAGAAACAGTAAGTTGAGAAAGAAGTTCATGAAACAAGAAAAAATTTGAAGAAGAAAGTAGTAGGTGCTGAAAACAGGACGGCAGTCAACCGAAAAAAGGTGGTCTTTAACATAGCAAAAAACATTTTATTTCAACTAAAAGAAGGCCTACCAAACTCTCAGCTCGGGCCCTCACATTTTCCCCCTGGGAGCGCAAATTCCCATAGATACAATAACATTTATTATTGTATCCCCCTGAGGGGACCCCAATCAGATTAACTAATTTTCTAATTACCCAATAAACTAATAAAACCAAACAGTTTTTACTAACATACGAATGCTCATTTATCAGATGCGACATTCATGTAAAGTATGGAATGTTTATTAGTGAATTGCCAGACTTGACTTTCCAATTCTTTTCGAACAAGCATTGAGAATTCCTTTTCTTACTGGGCTCGTAACAATTGGTCTCGTTAATGATGAGTTTAATTCTTCCCTGTACTGTTAATTTAATTTCATGAAGTATTGCGTGTCATATCTCAGACCTTCAACTTCCTTTCGTGGGTTTCTTTGGTGCTTTCTTTTACTTCAAGTAAAGTGAGACCTGATGTTCTTATGCCTTTTTCGTTCTCTCTTGTGATTTAGCGGAAGTAACTCGATGTACGAGCTCTAGAGGGAAAAAATTTTCATCTCACTGTGTATATCCTTTCGTGTTCATTGCTTCCGTTTCGAAATTCATTGTAGATGACGGAAATTAAACGGTATTCTTCGTGGTGTTGTTACTCTCCTGACTAGTGATGGTTTAGTCGACGACCACGAGAGTTTATATATCGATTATTATATATTGTTATCATATAAGAAAGTTTTAGCCTTTCTTAACCACGACAAAGATGTTCCAAGAGAAGAAGGAGGATGGCGTCATTTAGCATGGAGTTGAGGGAACGTGGAATCTATGCCAAAGGTGCACAGAAACAGTAAGCAAATAAAAAAGTTCATGAAATAAGAAAAAGTTGAAGAAGAAAGTAGTTGGCGCTGAAAAACAGGACAGCAGTGACCCGAAAAAAGATGGTCCGTAACAAAACAAAACCTATTCTATTTCAACAAAAAGAAGCCTACCCAACCTTTAGCTCGGGCCCTCACATAGTCCCCCTGGGAGTGCTAATTCCAATAGATACAATAGTTGTATCCCTCTGAGGGGTTATACATCGACACGTCCGCTGTACAGATGTTGTGATAGTCGATCTTCGGCAAAACGGACTGAATATTTTTGAGAAATTATAAAAATTCCAAGCAGTGTTGAAATCTGGAAAGTAGCGCCTTGAATGTGTTTGTGTATTATGCTAATAATGTTGCAGTGCCCTTGTGTGAGAATGTATTTAGAGAGCACTCTACTCTCAGAACCGTATTCATGGTTCTGACCCGCTCTTCACACTCATTATTTCTCCCGCCGTAGCACAAAATTTTATCACATTTGATTTCAGTTATTTAACCGAAGATGTTATGATATTACATAGATATAATACATTTTTTAACCGATATATTCTTTGTCTATGCTATGATAAACTCAATCTAGTTTTGAAACACACTGTATTAACACACTGGCAAACGTTTAAACATTTGCCCAGAGAAGCTTCTGCAAAATTTCTTATCAAACGACTTGCATGTTTTGTATAAATATCGGGCTTTTTCATGTTTTTTTCTAAATTATTGTCCAGCATTCAAATGAGAAATCTCACACAATTGTTGGAAGATTTAAAACAAGATCTTTTAAGGACGTAGCTCACTGTTGTTCAATTATGCTCGCTCGAAAAGACATTTTTGAAATCTGCCGGAACAAACACTTTCATTATTATTCCCATACGTCAAGAACGCTAAAGATCATACGTCAATGTACGTGGAAACTGTCATAAGTGTTTCCAGCCCACAGAGTTTATCTTTTTCTTTATTTCATTCATAAATAAACAAACAATATTCAAATTCAATTTAACTAGCTAAGAGATACTTTTTTTATGTTCGTCTATGTACAAACGTAGGCATGGACCGTCATTGCGCCTATGTATGGTTATCAATTAAAGACATTTGCATCAAGACACCTCAGAAATAATGCAAGTTTATCAGATAGTTTAACTTTATAGGGCATTAATGTTCTTTCGCCTATACACGTCCAAAAATATTTTTGCTTGCCTTGTGTGGTGCACTTTCTCATTTCTTACGCTCGTGGGTACCTTAAGAGTGTCTTATCTAGGTTGTTAATTTCACGCATTACAAATATTTTCAAACTTAGATTAAACAACAAAGGGAATGCATTGCCCTCAATCAATTGTTAAGACTCACACTAATACATGGCTATTACGATGCCCATGTGTGCGTATCAGCTAAGAATCCTTACATTAAGATATCTTAAAAACCAATGATGTTTTTTTTCATATCAACTTTATTGGAAATAACCTGTGTTTTCTTTTTTCTTTCTCGAAGCAAAAACACCCTGACTCAGGTAACTGTTTAAGAATGCACCCAATGATCCAAAAACATCAAGTCACTCAACATCGTCCCCCAGTCATGACTGTTACACAGCACATCCTTATCTTATTATGCCACTAGAAGCGGAGATCAAACTGATGACACGACTTGAGTACGCCACAACGTAAGACCTGCTTATAAATATGGAGTCCCCTGCATATCATCGTACACTACCACTTTCCGCGCATTAGTGTGTGTTGCTCTCCAGAGAAATACGATCTACTCTTTGGTTTAGTGTACGTGATCATTTCGGCGTAAAGTGAACAAATAGAATATCAGGAAGATTTTATTGTTACTTGAAGTGAACACAAACAACTGTATTGTCGCATTGAACCACGCCCAGTAACAATACTACATGAAATTTAAGGGGTAAACCTAAATGGATACAAATTAGCACACCAAGCACATAAAACCACCTCAATGCCTAGTAAATAACTTTATTAGTAATTTAAATCATCTACCTCATCTGAAAAAATTAATTATGCTCATATTAGAACAAAGTTACGTGTATTTTCCATGTCCCATCGAACAGACATCTTAACGATTCAGTAAATTACGTTTGTTGCTCAATGCAGGTTTAAAAATCGTTTTCATTTCCATGTTATCAACGTTCAGGTGAATTAATTATATTTGACTCTGGAAATTAATTACGAGGTGATAATTTACATTGCGTCCGAGACATAGACTGTGACTAGTACTGTCACTAGAGCAATAGTTTTCGATGATAGATTATAGATTATAGGTTAGTTTAAGCCACCCTAACCGCTACAAAAAAGAGCGTATAGAAGAGAGGAAGGAGGAAGGATATTAGGGAATGCGGAATCTATGCAGAAGGGGCATAGAAACAGTAAGTTGAGAAAGAAGTTCATGAAACAAGATAAAAGTTGAAGAAGAAAGTCAGAGGGGCTGAAAAACAGGACAGCAGTGAACCAAAAAATGATGGTCCTTAACATAACAAAAACGCTTCATTTCAACAAAAAGAAGGCTTACCTAACATTTAGCGCGGGACCACAAACTTTTTCGATGAGGTAATAATAATCTGAGCAGGGCTTAGGTCTATCCTGATCCCTGTAATTAATCCGTGTGTGAATGCTATAACATTACTTACGCATGTGTGATTGAAATTTATTGAGACCAAATCGGTTCAATCGTACATAATTCTAAGAATTCTAAGGAATTCTAAGAGGATGTCATCGATTTTCAGTACGTTTCATCTCCCATTATTATATCTAGAGAAGTTAACAGTTCGCAAAAAATTGCATTATTTATCAAAGTTGACGAATGTTGATTCCGCAGACGAAGAAATAATACATTTATAAGTGAGTATTTAAAAATAAAAATTGTTTTTCTGATACTAGCCTCCCAAACGAAATCAAAATGAGCATGTGGCATTTATGCAGAAGAAATGCTCCTGAATAAATTCATCCCTTGAACAAAAATAAGCAAATTTCCATACTTGTGGAATTCTTCTGAAAGCACAATCCATATTTTTACGGTTAGAACATTCGTGGTTACAAAGAATCATCGAGTGACCACCAGTTTAAGACTTTCGTTGTTTGTATTAACTATTAATTCTGATCGTAACAGGAAATACAGCTAAAACTTTTAATAAATGTTGTACCACAAAGTAGAAAAATTCAAGCGTTTTCAATAATCGAGTACGCCACAGCGTAGAGTTTCTGAACGTGTTTTCTCCCGTCTGCCTAATACAGAGGAGACCAAACAAAATACGCTGAGAATCTGTTCAACATTCTATTACGTGGTTTGTAAAGTCTTGAAACAAATTAACATTGCACGTGTATGGTACAGTCCCAATGCTGCCTTAGTACAAAGGTGACTGTACAAGACACTCTTGAATCAAAATAATATTGAATGTGTATGATACAGTTCCAATGCTTCCTTAGTACAAAGGTGACTGAACAAGACACTCAAACAGAATAATATTAGACTTGGTTTGTACAGTCACAATGCTTCTTAGTACAAAAATGACTGTGCAAGACACCCTTGAAACAAAATAATATTGCACTTGTTTCGCACAATCTCAATGCTTCCTAAGATGACTAAGCAAAAAAATACATGCGCAAATTGTATTTTATACAATTTGTGCAATAATACTGCACGTGTTTTGAGGAGTATAAATTTTTTGCTAATACAAAGATGACCGTAAAGACACCCATGAAACAGGGCAGCCTTATCCGAGTTTTGTACGGTAACACCAATTTGGATCTACAAACACAGTTAAATGCAAAGATGACCGTAAAGATGAAAATGCAAAGATGACCGTCAATGCTTCCTTAATACAAAGGTAACGGTATATGGCACTCAAATAGAATTAAATAAATTAAACAGAATTAAAGATTAAATGCAAAGATGACCAAGTAACAAGTAACGTTGGCTCTACAAACACAGAAAAATGCGAAGATGACAGCTAAGCGCACTCGCGCTCCCAACCATTTGCCGAGAGAATAACGTCCACAGATAAGATGCTGGCTCTCCCCGAGGTCATGGTGATAACGCGCTTGCTATCGTTTGTGAGCAGCTGCTTCCATGCACGGTGGTTTTGGTTATAAGAACCATGTCGTGAGGAAAACAATCACATTAAAATTATGGTAGATTTGCTTATTTTTTAAAAGATTACCTACAGTTCGAATGAACAAATACGAGAAATTGGATGAAACTGTCAATCTTTGTAAATCATCTGATGTAAGCATTTGTGAATGGCATTATTAATACCGTGTTACGTTTGTTTTCTGAAAGAAGCTCATTAATTGTCTGCCTATGTTATTTGCGATGAAACAGAAAATCTACTTGTAAACGTGTAGGAGCTTGACATGTTAGATGGCGGTCTATAAGTCACAAATTAAGTATGTTGGAGATGGAATCTCAATACGCTTCCCATGGATAATCTTGCTCAGGAACAGGGACCAGAATAGCACTTACAACACTCAGTAGATCACGGCGATCACCTTCCCTCGTACTTCTCTGTGCCGAAGACGATTCAGGCATGTGCTGTAATGCATTTACTTGTTCGGTATGAGTTGCATATGTGAGCGTGCTTTCGTAATGATACCTCAATTTCTTTCTTTTATTACAGAACAATTTTAAAACGATCAATTTTTGACTTGCACGAGACCCTAACGTACGTATCATGTGGCTGGAGATCCTGCTGTTTCTGGTGCTGTTGCTGGTGTACGCGGTGATCAGGGACCGCAGACCTCGCAACTGTCCCCCTGGTGAGTGTGTCCCCCTCAACTGTCCCCCTGGTGAGTGTGTCCCCCGCAACTGTCCCCCTGGTGAGTGTGTCCCCCGCAATTGTCCCCCTGGTGAGTGTGTCCCCC